>CM021102.1:621607207-621757600 GCA_007115665.2 Sequoiadendron giganteum | reverse complement strand
GAGAGAGAGAGAGAGAGAGATAAATAGAAGTATATAGGGAAGGAGAGATAAAGAGGTAGAAGTAGAGAGAGAATGGTGATATAGAGAGTAGAGAGGAAAGGAGAGAGTGAGAGAAAGATGGAGAGAGAGAGGAGGATGGTTGGGAGATTGCAAGAGAAAGGGAGAGAGGAAAGGGGGGAGGGAGATGTATATATTGAGAGAAAGAGATAGAGATAATTATATATAGGGAAGAAGAGATAGAGATGGAGGTGGAGGGAGGGAGAAGTGGAGAGATAGAGAGGGAGGGAGAGATGGGGAGGGAAAGAGAGGTGATAAAGAGAGAGGAGTGAGGGAGAGAGAGTGAGGTAGAGAGGGATAGGTTAGATAGAGAGAAGTAGAGAGGGAAAATGGATGGGAGGAAGGAAGAGAGAGAGAGGTGATATATATATATATATATAGAGAGAGAGAGGGGGGGAAGGAGGGAGGGAATGGGAGATAGTGGTGAGATAAAGAGAAGTATATAGGGAAGGAGAGGGAGAGGAGGAAGGCGGGAAGATTGAGAGAGGGAGAGAGAGGGAAGGAGGGAGGGAGAGGGAGAGAGGGAGAGAGAGATAGAGAAGTATATAGGAAATGAGAGATAGAGAAGGAGAAGTAGAGAGAGGGAGAGAGAGAGATGGAGAGAGATAGAGAGAGAATGGAAAGATAGAGAGTAGAGAGGGAAGGAGAGAGATAAATATGGTGGAGGGAGAGAGTGTGTGAGAGAGAGAGAAATACAAAGGGAAGGAGGAAGGTTGGGAGATTGAGAGAGAGGGAGAGAGGGAGGTGGAGAGAGAGGGAACGAGGGAGGGAGAGGTAGAGATGGAGAGAGATAGAGAGAAGTATATAGGGAAGGAGAGATAGAGAGGGGGGAGGAGGGAGGGAGAAGTAGAGAGAGGGAGAGGTAGGGAGGGAGAGAGAGGTGAGATAGAGAGAGGAGGGAGGGAGAGAGATAGAGATAAGTAGAGAGGGAAGGAGGGAGGGATAGAGGGAGAGAGAAGTGTGATAAAGAGAATGAGAGAGAGGGAGAGAAGGAGGAAGGTGTAGAGATTGAGAGAGAGAGGAGGGAGGGTGAGAGATTGGCAGAGAAGGATAGATTAGATAGAGAGAAGTAGAGAGGGAAGGTGGGTGGGATGAAGAGAGAGAGAGAGGAAAGGAGAAAGGTGGAGAGATTGAGAGAGAGAGGGAAGGAGAAAGGTGGAGAGATTGAGAGAGAGAGAGGAGGGATGGAGAGAGAGGTAGAGAGGGATAGGTTGGATAGAGTGAAGTAGAGAGGGAAGGTGGGTGGGAAGAAGGAAGAGAGAGAGTGGGGGTAGATAGAGAGATGGGGAGATAGAGAAAATTATAGAGGGAATGAGGGAATAAGGAAAGGATGGAGGGATGGAGGGAGAGAGAGAGGCGAGATAGAAGTATAGAGGGAAGGAGAGAGTGTGAGAGAGGTCTAGAGCGCAAGGGATAAAAATTGAGTGGGATAGAGAGATAGAAAAATGATATAACTTGTTGATTATTGAAATTTGACCTCTTGATTACTAAAATTTGACATGTTGATTACTAAAATTTGGCTATCTAAAAAATTGTAAGATCTTCCAAAAATTAGAATTTGAATTACAACTCCTAGAGATTAGAAACCACTCTTAAACATATTGAAACTATATACATGAAATATAACTTAAAGTATAAGAAGGTAAATGTTCATATGTAAATGTCAAGACATCGAGGTACTCATGAGTAACTTCATGGGGTGATTCATTTCCCTTGCACCAAACTAAATGACAATTGAAAAGGTCTTAAATTAGGATGAATAAGGTTACTAATGAGTCCTCAATATACACTAGATACTATGAGGCTCAAGTCTATGAGCTAAGGGCTCATCTACATGCATGAAACTAGGAGGGTTTCTCCTAGTGTCTTCACCTTACAAGTCTTAGCAAACCAAGGTTCTTGAGACTCTATAGACATGATAGTGGCTCATTTTTGAGGTAAATATTTCACTCCCACCCCCTTTATATAACCCACTAAAAAATGTGATGAAATCCAAGGTAGGCCTCCTAAAAATAAAATAAGATATCAATTATTTATGATCCTCAAGAGATCACCCTAGAGAGTGAGAGGAGAGCATACATAAGTGTACCTTGGATATAAAAGACACTCTTTTATTTTAAACCCGAATCAAAATATGTGAGTGAATTTTAACCATATTATTCAATGGTAAGAAAAAAATAAAGAAAGCATAGAAAATAGAAATAAAATGGTCTAAAATATCTTTAACAATACATCCTACAAATTCATGGATTAATCCTTTTTAAATTTATTATTTTCCCAACGAGATATGATACATTCAATTGATTAGCCCAAAATCATAAAAAAAAATAATAAATTATCAAAAAAATAATACACAAGTGAATTCCTTGCAATTTTATGAGTATTTAATTATTGTAGATAAAGAATGAATTTAAAAGAACTTTACCTGATGTTTGAGGCTGAATCGAGAAAAATGGCTTGATACACAGTGAAGAGTTCCTAACTAACTTTCCAATGCTTGTAAAAAGTTTAAAATCTAATTAATTAGTAGAGTGCAAGTTATGATAATTTTCATAAAACTGGAATGTTATGGAGTACAAATAGGAGGAGGGGTCCTTTAGCCCCCAAGGTGTTATTTCTTGGTCACCCACATGACTAGGGGTTGGGGTGCTTTGTTCGGCTCCCATGTGACTAGCAAATTTTCTAGACTTGCAACCAAGGGCTTATTTGGAGTGGAGCTCTTAGTCACCTATGTGACCAAGGCTATTGTGAAGGCAAAAGTAAAAAATAAAATAAATTATTATTATTATTTTTATTTTAAGATCACTTTAAAAACTAACACTTTTCAAATGTGATTTTACCATAGGTATAATTGCAAGCTACCATGGGTAATACCACAACTTTTAAAGCCCACGATATATACACCATCATATACACACAAACATAAAACCCTGATAATATATATGTAGAAAATATAGGGATATACATAACAGATTGATATATATATATATATATATATATAATGTTTATCTATTAGATGAAACCTTTGATTATACGAATATATACCTACAATGAAATAATACGCACTATATATACCTGCTAGATATTTTATGCTGTGTATACACATGTGATTTGTGTGTATATACATGCTCATATGAAACCCTTGAGTATGTGTTGATGAGTGTACCTCTATGTTTTGTATATACATGAAAATGGTACTAATTTATATGTATATCTCATCTATACTTCAAAAATATGTGTATATGACTATAGGAAAAACCAAAGAAATGTGTATACATTAGAGTAGTAAACTAGGTTGTATTAGGGTCCTTAGGGACATTTAAAAATTGCAAAATTTGACAATAAAAAAATTATATCGAGTTAAATGTCAAAATTCATCTCTTAGCCTTCTCGAATGCAACAATGATGCCAATTTGACGATTTGAGGCTCCTATAAAAAATTACCCCCAAGACCTCAAAAAAGTGTTCACCTATAAGATCAAACTCATGAAATCTCACAAGTACAAGCATTAGAAGTGTAAGTTCATGTTAGGTTCACCAAAATGTATGCTTGTAAAGAGAAATAAATGGAATAGAATTAAAATCAAACCAATTCAACACTCAAAATTTCACATGCAAACCTTAAATTGAGGTAAATATAAAGTTTTACTCATTGTGATGTGGGTGCTAAATTCGTCAGCATAATGCTATCATTCCTTGGATGACAAACTAATAGAATATTGATTTGAAATTGAATGCTTGATTGATGATGTGAAATGGGTTTAATTCATAAATTATCAAGAGAATCTAATGAAGGGTTAGGATTCAATTTAGAGTCTTAGATGTAATCTATGATTTAGAGGATTGATAAGAAGATGTGGCAAGCATAGAATAGTTAAAATTTTATCTAATTTTTAATTAAAATAATTATAATTTCTCAACTCAATGTGACTAGGGAGTTAACAAATCTTATTGACGAGTCAATTACCTGCATGTAGGAGTTAACTAAGTACATGAGAGAATCAAAGGGAGTTGAGTATTTACATGGAATAGTTAATTAATTGCATGGATGAGTGAAGTGGATTTGATTGATGAGTGGAATTGGGAGTAAGTTTGAGTAAATTGATTAGACTAGGTCAACTAGGTGAGGTGGAATTAATTAATTGAATTATTGATGCACATGAGGTATAAATAAATATTAAATTAATTTATTAATGGATAATGTGGATAAATAATTAATTAAATATATAAATATCTGGATAAATACGAATGTATAAATAGATAACTATGAATAATTAATAAAGAACTCAATAAGTCTGGGTTCAATGTTGAATCTGTTGGTATTACTCCCCCCGTAGATAGTGTTAAAGTGAATGTATAAGTAGATAACTATGTGAATGGACTTGGACAAGGTTAACTCCTTGCATGAGGAGGATGATGAGGGTAAGGATGATTTTAAAATTGATAAAGAAAATATTGTTGATGTTTTGGGAGCCGCCAAAGAGGGTTCCATTATTTTTTACAAGATTTTAAATGGATTCTCCATGAACTCAATATGACAAATGTGAAAGTACGTGGGGTAATGAGCAAAGCAGAGGATTCCCCTGTTCAAGATCAGATTGATGATATGATGAATTCCTTGAAAATTGTAGCAGAGGAAACACTTCTGATTAAGCAGAATCTTGAAGGAAGAGTCCTTACCTTGGAAAATCACATTGAAAGGTTATATGCTAGTAGGGATAAAGGTAGGGAGGGGAATAAGTTTGGGTTCAATGTTGAATCTATTGGTATTACTCCCCCTATGCATAGTGTTAAAGTGGGAAAGGAGGCTGATGATAATGGTACTAATGGCAAGCTGACGAAAGGGGAGGTGTTGGGTGACAAGGTTGGTGAGAAGGGTTTTATTTTTATTAGTGAGGTTAAATCAGGTGGGCCTGGGGTTAGGACCCGTAACAAGACCAAAGCTTAGGCAGGTGCTCCTATTAAATATTTGACTGCTGTTGGGGAGGAAGGCTTGAAGAATGCGGCGTGTGATGTGGAGGCTACTGATATCCTAAAAAATATGTAATGTTGTTGGGTGGGGTCCTAATTTTTTGCTGAATTTTTGTTGGTGTTTTGCTATGGTCTGGCTCATATGCTCTAGTTGATTGTATCTTTTGGTTCAATTGCTTTTTTGTGTAAACGGTTATGGGCCCCTTCAAAATCCGTTTTTTACCTCTAATTAAAACTATGAATAATTAATTTATTAAATGGATGAATAATGCTAACTGTAACATGACCCTTGTTCTACATAGTAATTTTCCTATGTTTTACCACAAGTGAATTTAAACTAAATGCCAAACACATAGTGATAAAAAATTTATTTTCAAAACAAGATAATAAGCACATATGGTAGCAATAAATTATCCTTCTCATTTCATTCAAAAAATTGTACAATATTTCCAAAGAAACGATTTCATAATCTAAATACAAAGTACATTTTCCATCTTTCAAAGAAATAAATAGAAGTTACATACATAGCTCATCTGAGCTTCATTGGCACTAGAAATACAATTGATCCAAGAAATCCCCTTTCAAATCTTGGCTTGTCAATTGAGAGGAGAAGCATCACTCAAGCACTTTTTCACCATCCACACACATATGGTAAGATGGCCCTACCCTTCGACGAAGAGCTTTGGTCTGGAAACCACAAAATACTAGCCTTTCTTGAGTTCATGTTGTGTCCTACATAATTGGAACTTTACCATACAACTTATCTATATTCTACATGTATGACAATCTCAGATTAGCATGCTAAAAGGTAACACAATGAACTAACAGTGTAACCAATGGAAAATTACACCACTTTTGCCAAAGTATTCATCAACCAATACTTCGAGTGGACGTCACATGCTCACGCACCATTCTAGCTCGATTTGTTAAGATCAATCATATTCTATGCAGAGGAAATTCCCTCCATTGGATAATATATAACCCCAGGAACAACCTATATACACTAAGCTCACTAAGACTCATCTAATAGGTTTAACATGTGTTTCCATAACCTACCAAATCAAACTAGCTTAAGCTATAAAGACTCCACTCAATTGAAGTACTAAATACTATATATATATACACCCACTCCTTAATATGGAATATGTACAAACACTCAAACAATAGAGATTCCAATCTATAAACAACAAATGACTTTCAATTTCATAAATGTTGAAAACAATCTTTCCATAAAAACATATTACTTATATAATCAACCTAGAATCAAACAATCATAAAAGAGTAAGATTCAACATGCATGTAAGTATACAACTCCAATATATCTAGCTGGTTTCCAATCCTAGCCTCCTCAAGTCAACTTGCAACTTGACAACAAATTACTTCCACTCTCACAAAAACCCTCACAAATTCTCACAATAAATCTCTTGCAAAATCACCTTCTAACTCTCTCACAAAACTTAGGAAAATTAGAGAAACATTTAGAAAATAACAACAAAGTGCATATATATGCGTCCCTTTGAGGTAAAGAATGCCTGTATTTATACACAAAAATCAACATCTACAGGCTAGAAACAAGGTGGATGAATCGATGCTTCTTAGCTTATATGATTCGACTCATCTTTGTAAACAAAAGGTGGCAAATTTCAAACTTAATACTCAACAAAATAGCATAGCAGGTCGCTTCATTCTTGGACAACAAGAATGCATTTCAAATATGCAAAATAAATAATCAAATAGGTCGAATCTATTCATTGCAGCTTCTACTTGACTTATTCTCCAATTTACTTTGGTTTCCATTGTTGGACAGAGTTCATAAAATAGACTTCTAAAGCAATGTAGTTATTCATAATTTGGTGCACATAAACTTCTTGTGTTGTTGGTGTTTACAGATTAAAGACCAAGTCAAAGCTTTTAAATGAATTTCAAACTGCCTTCAATACTCTTGAAGTTATGTCTTATATATTTTCCCATGCACCTTCTATTATATTGCATTTAATTTGCAAGCATGGTAATTCATGATAAAAGTCTATAGTGTTGCCTTAGTGTGCGCTCTTTACTACTACACCAAACAATATATGTGTGCTATATACTATTGGCTTAGCATTTAAAACATCAACGCTATATATATAATTAGTGCTTATTCAATCATTAGAGTATATTAATAATAATATACATATTAACTCATACAATTATAAATATACATCATTTGATATTTGAATGCACAAAATTATATCCATTTACTATTCAAATTAATATCGCACATGTATATATATATTAATATACTTGTATGGACGTTGCCTTCACGTCAATACATACACGTATATCAATATATACATATATATGTATATATAACATTACCTTCAAACATACATAGAAGTAATAATAACTATTGACATATATACACTAAATATATATACATGTCACTTTATCCATTCAATGTTCCCGTGCATATGGGTAATTCGCCCATAAGCATGCGTAGATACGTCTATCTACATATACTTATGCACATAATTACTCATGTGTATGAGTTCATCGTAGATGTGTATATGTATGTATATATACATCCTATATATGTATATCTCATCGATTGTACTCTTAAAAAAGTACTCATCAATACAAAGAAACTCAAACTTCTTACTTCAAGCATGACTTCACAATCAAACAAAATTTCTCCTAGACATTCAAACCAAGGTATCTTACCTTTTTCCCATACCTATTGACTTGACTATTCTAAAAGTGATTGTGTGAAAGCTCAGTTAGAATCTTTAAGGGTTTCTAGACCAAAACTCTTCTCCTGAGTGATACTTCTCCTCCCTTTCAGAGGCATGAACTTGTACCTGCTACCAACTTGGCACATTTGCAAAGGTAGTCAATTGATCACAAAACAATCACTTGCAATATATATTCTATAGTCAGAATTAAGACACATATAACATCAGTTTGAATCAACCATTTATTCATTATATTTCCAATGATTCATACAAACAAAGTACATTTATTTCCATCGAAGTTACAAACACACACACATATGCAAGTATTTCATCTAGCTAGGTAAAAGTAACTAGGTAAATATACTATGGGGTGTAACACTAATGAAACTTAATTAAATAGCTTAGAAGTTATTTAATTAAATTATCAGGCATTGGGAGTCCTAGGTGATGATTGAATGAAAGAATGATTAGGTGAAGGTGACATTATTTAGGTATCTACAAAAATATTAACTAAATGCAAGGAAAATAAAACACACCAACACATTCCACATTTTCAATTTCTCTTCTTGTATGTTTAGTTTTTTCTTTCAAGTAAAGTGTCACTTGCTTTAGTGTTTAATAGTGTCTTTCCTCAAAAGAAAGGGTTGCCAAATTTCAAAATAAAATTTGCATTAAGAATTAAGTGGGTTTTTGTTGGGGTAGATTGTAAGTGGATAGTCTTTGCTTAAATTGGTTGAGTTTATTTGTTTCTATGTAATATTTGAAATAAGGGCCCATATAATTGCAATTTATATTTTAATAAACATATGCCATTAATGTTATATATTTTATTTTTTCCTTCATTTGCTTTTGTTGTTACCATGTAAACTATTATTGATTATTCATTTGACTCATAACTTAGTCGCATCGATGATGTTATCTACATTTAGAGCCATTAAATCTAGCTATAGCCATCTTTCTTAAATATTTGTACATTATTTTCCTTCAAAATTACATGGTTAAAAATATTTGATATATATTAATATAAATTAAAAACATTTGAAAAAAAAAATGATAAATTGAACTCCTGCATGTTTCTACACATCAAAAATATCAAATATTATTAGAGCTCGTTCATAATACATCATTTTATGTTATTTTCTCATTAGAATTACTTTAGAAAGAAAATAAATATTGTATTTGTCATTTTTGTACATTTTAAAGCTATTTTCATCCTCACATAACTTGTATCTTAACTTTGTATATATTTTAAGATTTCACATTATTTCAATTAACAAGAAAAGTAGATACAATATTTTCATAAAAATTATAATATTTTTTGTTTGATGTCCAATAGAGCTTGCATCATAAATAACTCTACATAGGTATTGTTATAGTACACGTCTTATTAATTTTAGCTTAGAAATCCTATTGAAAATCTAAGTTTTTAATATTCGAAGTGCTTTTAGCATATAATATTATACATCTTTTAGTCAACATTTTGTATCTAGGTACGTAATCTTCTTGGAAATCATTTGTTTGTGAAGTTATTTGTAGCCTTTGTGGTTTGATTGCATGTTATTTTTATAGTTAAATATAAAAATATAAAATGATAAGCTTAAAAGAGAATGAATGCCTCTCCCTCATTTTGTCACTTTTGTAATTGGATTGTAGGAAATTTCATGCTTGAGATAGCTACACTTAGTTTAACAACATTCAAGTTTGATTTTTCACCTTTTTAAAGACAATTTAGCGTTCACAAGCTAGATGTTTATCATTTTCTTGGCATCTGATTTTTTTCTTCAATTAGATTAGATTTCTAAAAAATGTTGAGCTACTTTGAAAACTTGCTATATTTTTCATCATTCTACATTTCCGAGTCCAACCCATCTTTTAGTAAAAAAATTCCTTGTCTTTCTTATCATTTTCATTCTTAAGATTATCCTTCCTATTTAGTCTTTGGTAGGGTTTGTTGGGAAAATAGGAAAATAATATAGGAACAATATAAAAATCTCTAACACAATAATATATTAGTTGAGATACAAATCTTAGTCATCATACTATGAAAATAGGTTGATTGCCTACAAATTTGAATTTAAGCTGCCTTAATATAAAAAAGCCATAGAGATATTCATTTTCATTGTCATGCTTAAGTTAGCCACTTAACATGTTTTATAAAACTAACTTAGATGAGCGTAAAACATCAAAGAAGTGAAGATTATTTCACCATAAGAAATCAACGACAAGAATGACAAAAAAAATTACAACATAAGAAGATCATCTCACAACACATGATTTATGTAGAGAAACCCTTGTGAGAAAAAATCCCACCAAGAATTGATGTCAAGCATGTATTATCTTCAAATGTATGAGATTAAAATACATTCACTTCCATCACTCCTGTGTCTTCAATCTAATAACACTTCATTACCTACAAACAATGATACAATACTACTATCCACCGTGGTATCTCGAAACAAGAGGAAAATACCACCTCCAAAACCATACACACTCTTTAGTGGTCCACTTATAAACATAATAATAAATAATAAATAATCACATAGCCTTCACATGGGCACCCAACCCATAGCCAATCAAAATTGGTCAACTTCAAGTGCTCCGTTAATCCTAATGGCTCTGACAGTTGACATGCACTACTTGACACCCCACTATGGACAAAATGCAAATTTAACATGAACCAACATGCAAGTCCATGTGGCCCCACTACCAAAGTGTATGCCTAGAAAGGATATTTTGCATGTCTTATCCTCATCACTATTGACTATGCCCATCCCATATGAGTGTAATTACAACATGTCATAAATAAATAATATAAAAAAATTGTCCAACATGTCCTTAAGCATCCAAGTACACCTTCCAAGGAATGTGGAGATACATGAAAAAGACTTAGGATTGTAAGGTAAATGTCATCTTATCCTAACAAGTTTTTTGAAGTTTCATCCTTCACTTTACCAATCTACCCATTTCAATCTTCTTATGACAACTCACAAGAAACAATAACCCCTCAAATTCAATCAATTCCCTCACATTAGAAACCCAAAGCTTTCCAACAAGGTTGCAATCCAAGATAGTGTTGATAAACAACTTCATTGGTTGGTTCTTCAATATATCCTCATTCTACATATATTTCCATCCCATTATTTCAAGCACTAAATGAACTCTTGGAGGCCACCGACCATTTTTGGAATTGAAGAAATTGTAAGCAAAGAAACCACAATAGAATCACTAAGTATCAAGATTTTCTAACCCACCTACCATAAGATGTGTGTAAAGTTGACTACTTATTTTCTCTTACATACATAGATTTTTAGAACCTTAGCTTGATTTCCTATTGTTCTTGAACATGTAAGAAGTACTTAGTGGCCTCAAAATTTTGAGAAGAAAATCCTAGGTTATTTTTAAGGCCGAGCTAAAATTTTAAGAAAAGAATGTCCTTTTTCTTTTAGAAGATCGTATAAATTAAATTGATAATCAATACTAGCAATGCACAACATTTGCAATGATAAAATGCTTGTTTTGAAATAATTTTCTTGCCAAAAATAAACAAATACCAAAGTTCATAGAAATCAAACCTTGTTTATGATTACATGACATTTTAAGATCTCATGTTCCTTTCATTATGAGATATTGCTCAATGTTGTTAAATTATGAAATTGTGTAGAAGATTAAAAAATTGGAAATAAAATTAGGTTGCTAGAAAAATGTTGATGAATTTCTCCTAATATTGTTAGCATGATGCATTCTACTTATAACTTGCCAATTTCCATATCCAACACTTCATATATTTTTTAGGAGGTGAATGAATGAATGATTTTTAATGACATCCACAAGACCATCAGCCTATGGGACCAAGTGCCAAATATTTAACCATTTTCAAGTTCTTTTCCATGCCTTCCCTCCTATTATAGATCTTGACCAAGAAGCCAACGATTTTGAGGAGCCTTCTCTCCTTAAAAATCTCATTTAGATTATCCACCTTCAAATTGGATACAAATATCATCATAAGCAACACACTCAATGATGAAGTGTCATTCAGTCTCAATGACCCCTTTGTTGCAAAAAAAACATGTTCTTTGCTCCTAGGCTTCCTCGGGGACAACACACCTACCTATCTCACATCTAAGATGGTGTGACCCGGTTCTTAATTGAGCGACCATCAGCCTAACCTTTCCTTTAATTACAATCCTTAGGTAGTCTTTCTCATCATGCTCCCATGTGGGGTTGAAGTCTTGGATATAATGTGTCTTTTTACGGCCAACCTGTTTAGTCCACATAATAGTCCTAAAATTTTCTAGCACAAACTTTTTTATTTCAACATTAGTGTTGGGGAACTCATGTAGTTTAATGTTCCACTTGCTCAGCCACTTGCTATTATGCTTCATCCAAGTCTTCTTTCTATGGTTTAGCTCCTCCCCAACAACCATTTTGGGCCAGCGATGTGTATCCATGTTCTCAACTTTTTAAAAGTAACTTATTAGTCGAATGATTACAAATGTCTCCAATGGAAATGTACCAACTTCAACCAAAAGAATCTCATATGGAATCGAAGATTTTACTTTGATGCTAGTAGTGATTAAATGCTTTCAAATTCTTTCAGCTTGCCTCCACTTGTGGTTTGACATGATACCCCCCCAAACCTCACAACTATAGAGGACAGCCAACGCCACCAACAAACCAAAAAGGTTTTTTTTGGTTTTCTAGTCCCATAACTCTGCTTTCCTACATCTATTTTGTAATAAGTAAGACACCCTCCAACCACCTTGAATCCTTTTCACTCTACAAGTCCCCCAACTGAGCCTATTATGAAAATCAATACCCAAATACTTGTATTCTTCAACCACCTCCAAAGAGTTGCCCTCAAGTATGAAATTAAACTGGTGCTTCTTCTTTTTCAAAGAGAAAATCATGACTTTGGTTTTGCTGGTGTTAACTTGCATCCCAACCTCTTGGAAAAAGAGCTCAATAGCCTTTAAATGATCTCTCAAACCAAATGCAAATTTTGCAATTAGGATAAGATCATCCACATATAAAAGTAATTTCACCACATAGTTAGCAAGTTAGATACCCTCTCCATCATTTTTGTTTAACCATTCTTCAAGCTTATCAATATATAAGCCAAACAAAGTGGGAGATGGGGGACAACCCTGCTTGAACCCAATGTCACTACCAAAGCATTTAGACATACCATCTTTTGTTCTTATTTTAGCTCTAACCTGCTCATAGAGTTTATGAATTGTTGCTCTAAGTTCATTAGGAATACCAAGTTCCTCCATTCTGTTCCAAAGTTTGTCCCTAGGAACCGTGTCAAAGGCTTTTTTGAAATCAACGAAACAACAAAAAGCTTCACCCCCTTGAGTGTCCCAAACTTTCTCAATGAAGTGCCTAAGCATGATGTAGTGATATATAGTAGAATGCCTTGCCCTGAAACCAACTTGCCCTTTTTCCCTTTTACCTTCTTTTTTGTCCCAATTATTGATTTTGCGGTCTAACATGCTCCCATATAGTTTACCAAGAAAAGGATTGACTATGATAGTACGATAGTTAGAAGGATTATTGATATCCCCACTTTTATGCAAGGGGATAACCACACTAGTAGTCCATTCAATCGGAAAGCCATTTTGAGTGATGTTATTAAAGAGGTATTTGATGTGAGGTGTGAGGAGCTCACTACCCCACTTAAAAAATTTAGCTTGCAGCCCATCAATGTCTTGAGACTTACTACTTGCGAGATTTTTTAAACCTTTCTTGATATCTTCCTTCGAGAAGAGCTCACTTGAGGCACAAATTAAAGTGGGATTTCTTTTTTCTATTGGTCGTTCATACAAGATCTTCACATACTCTAACCACTTCTCCCCAGTGATATTACTTTCTACCTGACTCTTCTTTTGTTGCAATTCTCTCCAAAAGCTTTTGGGATTGTGTTTACCTAGAGAAATTAACTCCTTAAATTCACATAGCTTTCTTTTTTAGATTTTACCAACTTCTTGTAGTTTACTTCTCTTTCTTTGTTTGACATATTATTTTTGACCAGTATTTTTGCTACTTTGCAATCCTCATCATACCATGGGTTAGTAGGAAAAGTATTTGAAATCTCCTTCTTGGTTCGAGATCTCTTACAACCTTTTAAGAGCTTTATGAATTAGAGGGACCAACATATTGTTGCTAATGTAGTCATTTTTTCTTTCTTGAAGGTGATGATCCAGTGCAACAACAAAGATTTCTTGATTTTCACGATTCACAAGGATTTTACCTTATGGATGAGCCTTCCTATGAGAGCGATGAGTCCTCCCTTCTTGTTGGTTGCCAACATGAATGCCAAACTTAACAACAAGAGGCATATGGTCAGAATTTAAACCAATAGGACAACACCAAATATTGAGCCCCAATAACCTAGAGACAAAATTTTGAGAACATAACATATAATCCACCACACTTTTCCCATTGTAGGTTTTGCAAGTGACACCGCCTGAACTTGGCCACGTTTTCATACCATTACAAATTACCATTCCATATAACCTACACAAACCAAGTAGCTCCACTCCAAAGTGTGACACACCCCCACTACCATCTTGCGAGGTCCTTTCCCAAGGATGAACCTCCACTTCCTCTAGCCAAAGAGGGTTGTTGTCCTCCCCCCACTACTACCCAACTAAATGGATTGATTGTTGGTTTTCCTTGCATTAAAGTCCCCCATTAGCACCATTTCCCTCAAAGAGTTGAAAACAAAAATATCTTTTTTTAAAGCCGCAAATGAATCTTCATTATCCATCTTTCTCTTCTTGTAGATTTTTGAGTTTTTAGGGGCAAAATAACATGCAACCAACCAAATTATTGTCCCATTTTATGTTATTTTTAGCCATATAAACTGCTTGTTTGGGTCCACTTTTTCAACTTTTATTAACTCTCCCCAAGTTTCTTTTATTAGGACTATAATCCCCCCATGCCTCTTACTTGTTTTAGTCCCTTCATTCTACAATGAGATTTTAATGTACGTTTCAAAATCTGGAACTTTGCACCCATCATGCTCATGTGTTTCCGTAAGAATGATAATGTCTTACCCTTTTGCTATGGGCCCCAACCCTAGTCCTCTTCTCCACGGGCAACCCCTACAATTCCAACTTACAATGTGTAAATAATCTCATGGGGTCCCAAATCCCTATTTATTATGTGGTAATCACTCGCTAATTTGAGCTTTCCCATTTTTCAACCATGCCCATTTTACAACATCCCTTGTTGATTTTACTTTTACACACTCCTTTCTTCGCTCTTCTTGTTGATTGAATGTTAGTTCTTCATCCAAGTAGATTTGAGTACCTCTAAGAGACCCCCTATTCTTTAGGATTACATTCTCGTATTCCATGCTACTTAAGACAACCCTTACATGCCTATCCCTCCCTGCTTCTATTTTCTTTCCAATCCTATTTGCTTGCTGAATATTGCCTACCCACTTTAGCTAGTCCTTGAAAAAGTCCCTTGCTAAGATATCAGTCATCTCCTTTTCCCAAATCCTTTAGACCTTTGATGATGATGTTTCTAGCTTTATCTTGCTTGATTTTTTCTTCTCTTAATTACATTTTTATGTGTTTCTTGATGATTTCACTTTGTGTGGTTGACTATCCACTTGTGTCGAAGATTTGGCCTCTTCTATTGATCATTTAGCTTACTTTGGCATCTTTGCTTGTTACCATGTGTGATTATACACTTAAAAAATAACATTTGAGAAAATTTTGGTGAATGGTGTGCGCACGTGGTTCTGCTCTCGTGGCTCACTCCCCTCTGCACGCAAGGAAGGCTCCCTGCAATGCCTCCTCTTCTCAGCCTCAACAAACCACTGAACGCTGGTCATGTGGCCCAGATCGCTCGGTGAATGCACAGGAATGGCCCAGTCTAAGGGCTGTAAAGGATGTGGATGAAGGCTTTTTTCCCTCGGAGAAACCTGCGTCTACCTTCAACTATGGTATGCGTCCGACTGGCAATTTCAAAAAAGTTGTGAAGTGTGGCAGTGATTCAAAAATTGGTGGAAGGAAGGGCTCTCCACATTCGGAAACTCTTACCATTGATGGTGCTGTCGATGGGCTGGGAGCCTCAACTATAGTTCACCCTTCGCTTAAACTGTCTGGATCTGGAAACCCTAATTTTGGCGGCAAACAAAGCTTCCACTTTCCAATCCACCCTTCTTTAACAACCCCTAAAGTCTGCTTGGATGATTTGGCGTTGCATCGAGAGGATTTTCTGGCGCTTCATGCTCTGATTTGTCGTTTTACAAAGAAATGGCCGAAGTTATGCGAACTACGTGCATGGGTTTCAGAGAATTGGAAAGAGTACATGAAAGTGGAAATAAGAATTTACCTCTGCGCAAAAGGGTTTTTAATTTTAGAATTTGATTCTCAAAGAGACAAGGAGTTGATTTTGGAATGCAGCCCTTGGTTCTTTTAAGAAGATTTTCTGTGTATGAAACCTTGGTTCTCTGAATTTGACCCACGAACAAAAACCTCCACCACCGCTTTTCTCTGGGTTAAGCTGCCATATCTTCCCATACAATTTTGGGAATTAGATTGCTTGAGGGTCATTAATAATAGCCTAGGAAGGTATCATCGCTCCTCCAAGGAGACTATCAACTATTCAGAATTCTAGATGTGTTCGAATCTGTGGTGAAATGGATCTTGCTAATGGCCTTCCTGTGGAGATATTGCTGAACGTGGGAAACAGATGCAGGAGACAACCCATTGATTATGAAAAGATTGCTTTCAGATGTAAGAGATGCTTCTCAACAGAACATTTATCCCCACAATGTAATAAACACTATGACTCTGGGATTGACACATTGAGCAAACTGGCATGGTGGACTGGTGTTGAATCTCGACATTGTGTTATTCTGCCCAATATCCTCAAGGACCCCAAACACTCTATTGCCTCTCCTCAGCGTGAGGCACGTCCTCCATCTTCGCTTGACGCTCGCTCATAGAACTCAAAGGATGAAGCTATCATGGTTTCCAGGCAATGCTCCAAAGGAAGTGAAGCCTCCACAAATTTAGATAATTTTGGAGCATCTCCAGACTTTCCAATGCTTGTTAGGCAAAATTCCATGGACATGTTTTGTTCGGCCAAGCATATTCAGGACTCGTGGAGGGAGAGTATTCCTCAGCAGAAGTCGTCCAAAATACTTTGAGTTCTTCTCATTGTGAGGCCGAATGGACAGAGGTTAGAGAAGGAAATCATGTTGGCCCACAGTTGTTGTTGCACCAAACAATCGATCTATTAATTCTCCATACAACTGCTAAAGTTAACGGATCCACGGGAGGCGATTAGTCCATGTCACGAATCTTGAGGGGAGCGTTGACCATCTGCCAACAAACTCCCCCTCAGCGTTTCCTGAGGGGATTCAAACCCGACACCTTTGGCTCTGAGACCAATTGTTGGCCCCAGGGTTGTCGTTGCACCAAAAGATTGATCTGTTAATGCCCGATACAATTGCCAGAGTTAACAGATCCAAATGAGGCGGTTAGTCCATGTCGCGAATCCCAAGGGGAGCACTGACCATCTACCAACAAATCCTCCTCAAGCAAACATCATATGTTGTTCAGATTAACTACAAAAGTAGAAAATTATGTTTCGGGTGGAATTGTATTGGTGAACTCAATTTAATTTGTTTGTTGGCAACCTCTTTATGTTGTCTTTGTGTAGCTCCCCTTGTGATAAGGGAAATCACCGATGCACTTGATTGATTATGAATACAAACTTTATTTTACAAATAAAAAAACATTTGAATAAATACTTAAATCAACATTTAGAATATGGAATTTAATATTAAAAACAACAACATAAGTTTATATTTATTAACATCAACTTTCAAAATTTATAGTTTAAAAAACATACTCTTACCCTAGGAAGATCTCAATGATTTTAGCCCTCTTAGCCATGGTACACTTTAGAAGGAACAATTTTATAAGAACATGACATATAGAATGTTCAATAGAGTAGCCACTCAACACAAATTCTTAACCTTGTTTTCTCATGAGATAGTCGATCAATAATTAACATCTCCTACTAGACATTCTTTTATTTGTGTTTTACCCATGGATGGGACCTTTGTCAAGATAATCCCCCTTCTCTTAGGCCTAGAGACTTAAAAAATAACATTTCCTAGACAATTATTGAAACACAAAAGAAAGGTCCTCCTGAATCTATCTCCCAATCGTATAGCAAAGTTAAGGGTGTGAGGTTGAATAGGAAAGGGTCTGGCATTATTTAGGTTGGATCTTTGGGCATTATTTTGTGCTTGGAAACTTGGTTGCACTTTTATTTGTTCTTGTGTGACAACTTAGCTGCTATTCTTTTATTTTTGTCTTGCTTGGGAACTTCTTCTGTTGGGTTTGACTTGTTCTATCCACTAAAACCAACTTACCTTAATCAAAACATAATTTCCTAGCTATAAAAATCTTGTGTATCATATGGCTTGATTTGGACACACCTTGTATGCCCCTTCTACAATACCCCATAGTCCACCAAGCCATATTCTTCCTTGAGTGATCTCCCTACAATTTCTAGGTTACATGTAAAATATTTACATAATACATTAAGGGGCGATTTCAAACCTTGCACCCTTTCATAAAAATAAAAATATTTTTCTCTCTTATTTATCTCTAAGGAGTATCACTCTTTATTTTTCACTGGATAATCATTTACTTTCCAAACCTTTTATAAAGGTTATTAAACATTTATATCTTACCCATCTTTTAACTTAAGGGTTACTTCTAACTTTTTCTATCTTCCTTTTAACCAATGGGTGAATAGATGAATTTATATCCCTCTTTTAATTCTTAAAGGTCATTTACACATTAAAATAAATTTTTTTCACTTTGGAGGAAAAGTCCTATAACAATCCTCCCTTATAAATCAATTCTTATCCTCATTAGCTCAAGGTGTACTTACAACAAAATAATCAACCAAATAAGTGTAGATGCAACAATATCAATTTCCCAATGAATCCATTTCTTTAACTTCATCTATAATTATATTTCTCAAATTGAAATCCTTTCAATATTGATTTTGGGTTTAACCTTAATCACAATTAGATTTCACAAAAATACTTTGCTAATCAATAACATGACTGAAACTATAGGTACATTTTTAAGGAAACACAAATAAAAATATGTATTTTTTTCCATTATGGAAATAATGAAAATTTTATATGTTAAATCATATATCTTCGATATAGAAGTTTTATTCTTTTTCAACATAAGATTTATAAAAGTGTTATCCTATGATTACATAGCACTTAGTGAATGACATACACATCCCATACTTTGTGGTCACCCACCATCGATTGTATCTACAAATACTTCAAATACATTCCAATATGACAATCATGCATTTCGAACTATGTTACTACCTCTCTTCCTATAACAAATACAATTCAAATGCAACAAGTACATAGTTACCCTAAACATAATTCATATAGTTTCACACACTCACTCAAACAAGGCTATAGATAAGTATGAATCTAACATGAAATCAAATTAATTCAATTTGTTTATATCCATTCAATGTTATCAATAGAGTGTTTATAATACCTAAACTTGTCACATAGAGAACTCTAGTAGACATCACATTTTCATGGGTTCATACGTAATTAATGATATAATATCTTTCCAAGGATCTTTATCCTATATAATAATTCACAAAACACATACAAGTTTATTGACTCGATCTTGTTCAATAATAAAGTACAACTATGCAAATATGGTACACAATCTCACAAGACATCTTAAGAACCCAAATATCAACAAACTATTACCATCCACAAAAAAAATAGGTGTAATATTTCATTCTTTTAAGTAACTAGGTTAATTGAATTTTAACATAATTTAGGGATGGAGACTAGTTCAAATAGTTCAACTAATTATTTAGAAAAAATATCATTAAATTCATTCATAATATATTTATATTAATATTTAATTCTTGTTAAACTTCCATATCACAAAAAAAAATGCAATCTAGATTTTTAAGGATTGTCTCTTCCCCTTCGAAATTTGACATGTTCCCATGTCTAGGCCTAAGAAATTATTTAATTTCACATCCTATAAAAGCATTGTTGTTTTCTTTCAACCATCACTCTAATAGTGGCATCATAATGTCCCAAGTTTAAGAGGTGAAAATAATTTTGGGACTTGTGAGGTATGGGCCCACAATGCATCCCATATTAAACTCAAGTAACAAATTTGGGTGTTGATTTTGCTAACAATAAGCATAGTATAACCACCTTATCCATCCAATTAATTGATTTCACATAGTTCAAGGAATATACATGCAATAATCATGCATCATTATATTTCATATTTCATTTGAAAAAGATTCTTTGTTGATAGTTTTTTTCCCAAGTTGCAATGTTCCATCTATTCCAATTTATTTTATTTTATTGATTGAATACTTAAATTTCATTTTAACTAGAGATAGACACAATCAATTCCCTAGTTCTAAATTGCTTATGTATTCTTTTCAATTTGTTTACAATGTGTAGGTTAGTTGGTTATGATAAATAAGTTAATTTAATTATAATATTGTGATATAGACATATGCATTTATCTTTTATGTATTTGGTACTTATAGTCTTACCAACTTTTAAGTACATTTCTAACCATTGAGACTAAGAATTTAAAGCCATTCGATAAAAAAAAAAATGCACTTTGTAGTTTTGAACCTATACGCTCGTTATCTTGAAATTGAAATTTTCACACTATAATAAAATATAATATTAACAATTAATATAATATACAAAAATAGTTGTTGGGGGTTGAATCCTCAGCCTTATGGCTATTTTGTTTTTTGTAAGAAGTAGGGTTGGAAAGCCATTTTGGTACAATGTAGAACTGTGTCTAGATCAGGTGAAGGTAATCTTGGGGAATTTGCAAAATATTTGAAGACAATGTAATTCTTTTTTTGATATCAATACAGGGTGCTGCCCCTTAGCAACGATTTAACGACCAAAAAAATATATAATATACAAAAATAGAATATATCAATCAACCTATGCAAAACTTTATATTCATATGAACATATTAATCATCTATGTACACTTTAATTTATAGTCATGGTATAATAGTTGTAGACCTCTAATATTCAAATTAAAAAATAATTTTAGGTAAATATAATAAATAAAAGGCTTTGTTTTTTTTAGATACTTATATATTTTAGGATATTTTTACTATATATTTAAGTGTCCAATTTTAATTATGTTTACTTACAATTCAACTTAATATAATTTTATAATTATAAGATCTCTATACATATATATTATCACATAGAGTAAATTCAATTTATATTATATTAGGTATAATATACTTACATCGATTTTTTCTAAAATGTATCTATATATGTATGTATAAATTATATATTATGTATTTATATCATACACAATTCAAACTTTAAATTTTTTACCATAAAATCTACTATTAATTAATTCATAATATATGGTCTATAATGAATATATATTAGTTTTATATTCAAACATAAATTGTCAATTTATATATCCAACACAATATAATATATTTAGGAGGTGGGTATTTGAATAGATACTTCAATCAACATTTAGAATGTAAAATTCAATATTCAAATAACAATAGAAGTTAATATTTATTATCATTAACTTTCAAAACTTAGATTTCAAATCAAATGTTAACTAATACTTATATGAGACAACTCTAGAAATGACTACTCTCACCCCAAGAAGATCTTGATAGTTTAGGCCCTTTTACCTATGACACACTACAAAGGAATGGTTTTATTCAAAACACATGTAAAGCATGCCCAACATGAAGCCCTTCCCAAGGCATCCTCAAGTGTACCTCATACCCTAAGTTGATGCCTTCTTCAATGCTCATAGCCCACCAAACCATCGTCTTCCTTGGATGATTTCTCTAACATGTCTAGGTCTCACATAAATTGTTTATATATTACATTAAAAGGTGGCTTTGACACCTTCCACCTTTTCATAAAAATAAATAAATTGTTTTCTTTTTTAGTGTATTCACTCTTTACTTTTCATCTAATAATCATTCTCTCCAAAGCTTTTCCAAATATTATTAAACATTTTTATTTCACCTCTTTTTCAACTAAAGGGTAATTACATATAACTTTTGTTTTTATCTCCCTTTTAAGCAAAGGGTCAAATAATAATAATTGTATCCCCCTTTTGATTCCAAAGGGTCATATTTTTACATGACAATAAATTTGTTTTCTACTTAGGAGAAAAATCCCATAACACTACTATTATGCAAAAGCAAATGTTTGGTACCGAGATTTATCACTCACTCAAACTTGTAAGATATGGCACACCAACATGGATGATACACGACACCAAACATTTAGAGCTAAACCTTGTTAAAATAGTCGCAAGTATCCTCCTAATTCTCCTGTAATTATATATCTTGAAATGAGTTTTCAAAGCACGTTTTGTTCGATCAACATAAGGATCAAGCTATTGTCACTCATATTACAATAAGTGCCTATGAATGTTTGATGTCAAGGGGAAATTCTTACTATTCAAAATTTGGAAGCGGCTAGAGTTAACAATGAGCATATCTATGGTAATGAAATATATTGTTGAGTTACTAAGGGAAATGAAGATGGAGATACCAACAAGGTCATATACAATTGTCATGTTTTAGATAGATTTTAAAGTGTTCAATTTTGGCATAACGACAATTGCAAAGAAGATCCATTGGGGAAAATAATTAGATAAAAATTGTTATGTGAGGTTATGAAAATACATTCAAAATGAATTTATGTCAGTATTGACATAACAATTTTGATGAGATCTATTAGTCAATAAGCAATGGAGGTCATTATTCAATACTATTAACCCCTAACTAAGACATCAATGCATGGTTGTTTAACATGTTATTTGCTTATGTTTGACATTATGAAACATGTGGAAACAACCTTTGGTGCTAATGTTTTTAGTACTAGTATGAGGAAAATGGCAACAATTGTTGATCTCAAGGTGGACTTGCAAAAGATTTCATATAACAAGTTATGGAAGATCTAATTATCATGAGATTCTAATGCCAATTTGGTAATTATAGCACATATGATCCAAAACACTATCTCTTTTAATGGGATCTTTGATTAACAATTTGAAAATTGAGAAGATATTTCTCATCACTCCTAACACTAATTGAATAAACCAATGCATGATTTTATAGTATACATGTTCACGTGTATATAATGCCATGATGTAATAGTAATATTTAGAATAAAATATTCTTTCATGCTAGTATTGTTAGCGAATAAGGCTATAATATGCCTCTCTAGCTTAGATGTACTTTAATATTTAAATAAAATGTTCTTTCATGCTATAATTGTTGGTGAATAAGGCTATAATATGCCACTCCACCTTCGATGTACGCCAATATTTAAATAAAACGTTCTTTCATATTAACATTCTAGTAATGTTAACTTAGTACTAGTTAAGGACCACCTATTTTAACATATTTTTAGAAAATAAGATTTATAATTGTTCTTAGTTTATATATAAAACTATTGAAAATAAATATAATATGTACGATAATTTTGATTATGGAATTATCGCACAACATTCATACAATAAAAGAACATTAACATTTGTATTATATCTTTCCATTTTATATATTACTTTGTAGAGGCAACATTTCATAAACATTAATATTTGTCACAACATTCTATTTTATGTAAAAGTAAAATAATATTGTAGAGGCAACATTTGATTAACATTAATATTTATACCATACCTTCCCATTTTAGGTGGAAGTAATAAACAATTATAGAGGCAACATTTGATAAACATTAATATTTATACCATACCTTCCCATCTTAAGTAAAAGTAATCTATAATTATAGACGAAACATTTGATTAGTAATAATATTTGTGCAATAACTTCTCATTTTATGTAAAAGTAGTCTACCATTATAGAGGCAACATTTTATAAGCATTTGGCATTTGCTCTTTGAGCATTACCAAACCTCTCTTTTTAAGTTTCATGTTGCTTTTGCATGCAACTAATATCCGATGACCTTTGCATAATTTTTTAATGTCATTTTCTATAAATTTGGCCTCACCCCTTAATTTCCTTGTAAACAAGTGTTCCGCACATTAGAAAGTGTTAGTACATTTTGTAAAATGACATTGTAATGCTCTTGTTAGGAAGGTTTGTTGTACACCTTGGTTAATAACATTAAATGTCGTTATAAGTTGTTGTTTTCATAAAATGGGATTGCACACTGTTTGTTAGGTTTATATCTCCTAGTGCAATGTTAGCATTGGAATTGCGAACATAATAGAATCACAAAAAGACAAATGAAAGCTCATGTGACAAGAACCACATGGGACAACTTTCAATGAGAAACTCTTGGGAAATGTCAAGAGTCACACACAAGAATTTGGATTCACTTGTGAAAAAGAATAGTCAATGTATACAACATGAGGGGTCGTGTAGCACAATGAGAACTAGAATATGAAGGTTCATGACCCATTGTATTTTAAAACCATTTGGTAGTTTCTTGTAGGCTTTGTGCAAATATTTATATTATCATAACATTGTAAAAACACACAAGAAGCTTACACATTGAATAGTGTTGAGATAAGATCCAAAAAGGCATGGCAATTGATGTAATATTACATGGTGTTTTATAAGGTTTCTAAGTGTTGGATTGACCATAAGGAGGGTAACTCAAAGTGTGCATTGAGAATAGGTTCTCTAAGAGTGCATGTTGCATTGATGCCATGATCTTTGAAAGTGCACGATGCCAAATTTTATAGAGGGTAAAGATCTATCTTAGCACAATTTAAATCTATTGTATGTAATAATTTTATTCTTAGATAATATATAAGGCAATGTTGTTCCAAGAGGATTTCTCAAGGCAATCTAGTGTTTCTATGTGTGTTTTGATTTTACATTCTATAGCATTAGTTTTGAATTCTATAACCTATTCAACACCATTCTTCTCTTCATATTAGTAGTAATTTCCTGACATTTGATATTAAAGCTTTGTTACTTATTATTTAAGATGTGGGCATTTTGACATTGAAATTATCTTTGTTTGAGTGGAAGATTTGTGTAGGCGAATCATCTTTTGTGCACAAGGAAATGGCAAGCCTACTATATAAGAATAGATTAGTTTTAGATAGACGTCTTAATTGAAATATAAGTATCTTCATGTTGAAAATAAAAACATTGTTGCTCTAAACATGATGTCAACAAGCACTATGAAGGTTATTTTTTGAGTTATGAGGATTTCTACCCATAGCAACTAGTTTGTCTTTATTTTGTTTGGCCCCTTACTCAATGTAGACAATAAGTGAAACAATGCAATAATAATGTTGTTGTACACCTTACATAATGACATTGTAATGTTGTTGTTAAGAAGGTTTGTATATACCTTGTGTAGTAACATTAAATGTTGTTACAAGATGTTGTTAAGAAGGTTTGTTATACACATTGTGTAATAACATTAAATGTTGTTGCGAGTTTTGGTTTTCATGGAATGGGATGTCACACATAGTTGTTAGGTTTACTTATCTTAGAGTAATGTTGTAACATTGGAGTTGCAAACATAATTGGAGATTGCAAACAAACAAGCAAAGAAATGAAGCATTGGAAGGTGAAAGGTCACTCTAGACAAAGAACCACATGGTATGCCTTGGAATGTGGAGAGTTTTTTTGGGTATGTCAAGGCACACACGTGAGCATTTGAATTAACTTGTGGAACATGAAGTCATATGTGGGGCATGAGGGGTTGTGCAATACAAAGAGACGTAGAATACTTGAAGTCATGGCTCATGGTTTTGTACCTATTATATTGTAAAACCACTTGGTAGCTTCATCTAAGCTTTGTACCTATAAATGCAAACTCATGGCATTGTAAAAACACACAAGCTGAATATTGTTGCAACAAAGTGTAATGACAGCATGACAATGGATGTATAGTTACGTGGTGTTGTAACAAGTTTCCAATTGGGCACGAAGAGAGCAACTCATAGTGCATCAAGGAGTTCTTTGAGAGCATGTTGCATTGAGGACATGTTGGATTTAACAGAAGGTGACGCTCTTTTTTAATACATGTTAAATCTCTTGTACATTGTAGTCTTGCTCTATAGGTACTATATTATAGTGGTGGTGGTGTTCCAACAGTTTTTTTTAACAGGTTTCCTAAAATAAATCTAATGTTTCTGTGTACATTTCTAAGTTCAACTTAAACTAGCATACATTTTATCTAAAACTGGTTACACCAAACTTGACCCATAGGTTTCCTAAAATAAATCTAATGTTTCTGTGTACATTTCTAAGTTCAACTTAAACTACCATACATTTTATCTAAAACTGGGTATGTGTGTATGCGGGTGCATATTATCAAAATACTTTTAAAAAGGTCATAACTTTTCCCACTAGTAAACTTTAAAAATGCATAATATAACACCTTACAGATCCCTCGATAGTAATTAAAATTAACAAAAAGATTAAACATTTCCATCATTCTTTTTCAACTTTTGTGTACATTTCTAAGTTCAACTTAAACTAGCATACATTTTATCTAAAACTGGTTACACCAAACTTGACCCATATGTGTGTATGCGGGTGCATATTATCAAAATACTTTTAAAAAGGTCATAACTTTTCCCACTAGTAAACTTTAAAAATGCATAATATAACACCTTACAGATCCCTCGATAGTAATTAAAATTAACAAAAAGATTAAACATTTCCATCATTCTTTTTCAACTTTTCTCAAAAGTCCCTGATACAACAGCCCAATATATTGTAAAACCTTAAATAGTCATAAAGCAAATTCAGTGTCCATTAACTAATTTTAGCATCAAGCTTTTCAATTATAGTATCTATATTGTAGGGACAGATTTTAGAAGACAGGTTGTTTGGCTTAGAAAGAAAATATGTGTTTCATGTCCTGCCTGCTCAAACTAATAAATTGATAAATGAACTTTAGAGAAAAATCAGGTAATAGAAAGGATATTGGCGAAAAAGACAATTCTCCAGTGTCCATATTTAGAAATTTATTTTACTTTTGGTGACTGATTCACTCAAACCAACAGTTAAATTAAATATTCGGAAGGCCCAAATCAATATCAGGTCAAACAGGCCACATCAGTGTCAGTATCTTCTTTATTAGGAATCAGACCTCAAGCTTTGGTTTTCTCAAAAGAAAACGCAAGATGAAGGGTATGCCTGTAAGGCTTCAACATTATAATGAAAAATAAATACATTATCTCCCATGTTTGAACAAAGGAAATCGCCACAGCTGTGTGGTTTTTAGAAAATCTGACCATTTTCACTTGATCTATTAACTAACCACCCTTGCTTAATAACAAGAATAGCGTGCAGAAAGTGAGATTATCTTTATACAAATTCCAATTATGCACAAGAATATGGTCAACATCAAATGAACAGTCAGCATGTCAAATTGCAACGCAGCCGTGTAGTTTTCAGAAAATTTGAGCATCTTTAATTAATCTATGTAGTAAGAATCCTTTTTTGACAGTGAGAACATTGTCATATAGAGAGAGAGAGTTAAAGTGAGCGAAAAATACCATTTAATGAATAGACTGCACGTCAAATTGATGGCAAGTGATCCTGTCCTGTACATGCAGTTGATCCACATAGGCATGCAGAGTTGCATAGATTGTATGTTCCAGGTTACATGATTGAATTTTTCAGATATGAAATCAAAATAACACTTGGAAGTCCCTCAGACCATTTTGAGAATGTCATCACATATATAACTCAACTAAAATTTACAAATTTCCCGAATCACTTTGGAAGCTGGTTGGGACAAACAGCATATCTTAATGCCTTGTTTTTGGATTCCCAGTCCAATTTCCCAAAAAATTACAATGCACAAAGTTTATATCCATTTTGTGGATGCCAGAATATAAACCTTAATACCGATGAGAAGACAACAGCAACCTGAAGTATACAACAATGGAGATTCATGAAGCCGAAAGGGTTATGATACAGAAAAAGAAAAACAGATCTTACTGCCAATGAGCAACGGAATTTCTGGAAGATGGGTTTAAATCATCATGGCGTGTCCACAAATACCCTGCCAATGATTTCTGTCAGTATTTAGATCAAAATGAGAAATACTATTATAAAGTGAAACAAAATCAGTTCAAACAACCATATATTGCTTGCTCTAGATGCCAAGGAAGCATTACAATACCTAAACAACTCCTGTGTACCAGAAATCCGAGGTCTCTTACACAAGTATTAAGCTACACAACCCACAATGATTAGCCGTTCCACACCCCGTTTCAATTAAGCCTCCCAAATGTTTAGTGAACTATTTACACATTGCTTGTATCATTTATAGTTCAGATATTTGGTTGAGCTTGACAGTTCCAACAATAAAATAACATCACATGCACCTTATAGTGGTTGGCATAGATAAACATCCAACGCAAGAATTCAATATCTGAAGAAGCCATCATGCCCATTGATTGAGCTTAATCCAGTGTACCAAGAAAATAAGCCGCTTACTCTACCTTCCATTATCCTTCATGAGGACTGTTTAGGTGATAATTTGCCTCTTCTTGCTTGCCTGGCGAGCTGATTTAAAAGAGATTTTAAGTTTCAGACAATTTGATTATATACTTCAAATGCAACAAAGTATATCTACAAAGTTGTGCACACACCTATATCAAGTATAGAACATTTCAAATATAATAATTGATAAACATCCATGCCTGATTAAGTAGAACATTTTTATCACCTTGCGGACATATTTCTTTCGCAGTTTAATGGCCATATGTATGCAACTTTTCACCTTAATTTCAAACTGCATGTCATTGAACATCTGCAGAAAGAACAGGTACTTCATGAGTAACACTTTTTATCCGATGTGAACAGTGACAGTTTAACAGATTTTACCCACATTGTTGATGATGGCTATGGGTAATGGTATTTTGTTCATAATATATGTATTGACGTCCAATGAAGGTCGGAAACAAATTGCAGCATAGGATTTTATGTTCATCAGAGGCAATTATGATTTCCACCAACATTATTAAGCTATGTTCAACTTCAGGGCTTGGATAAATGCTAGTCCAGAAATTGAAATCTTTTGTTCTTTTTCTTGTTTAAACTTTAAAGTATCTACTAACATCAACAGGACTGAAATAGTCCTAGGAAGAACAGGCATATATGGCTTCCAAGTAATAAATTACCTTACTTAATGGTGATTTGAACTTGGTCAACTCTCTTAATAAATGAACATTTTTACCATTGTACGAAAACCCTTTGGACTGAAATAAATAAAGTTTGAAAATAAAAATGAAAATTTGTACAAGCAACGAAGAATTAAAATAGATAAGCTACTAACTTTAATTGCATCATCCATTGAATTGATCTCCTTAATGAACTTTGAACGATTCAAGACAAGAATAGCTGCTACGCAGAAGACAGATAATTCATCATCTGGATCCTTCTTGAGAAGTGAACTCATAGACAATATCTGCTGCCGACCCTGTTTAGGCCAAAAGTTGCCTGCTCCCAAACCACAAAAGGGGCTTCTAGAAAGAGATCTGGCATCATCATGTCCAGAGACATGAATTTCCACGTGATTTTGTTCAGGCTTATTACTCTTTGAACGAGGAGTGCCTTCATCACATTCAATGTGTGAACCTCTGCATAAAGCCTTTGGAAGCCTCAGGACTAGTGCCTCAAGGCAATTGTTTTCCAATGCCCATGCCATAGCTTCATCAAAATCTGCAGCCCACATCATCTGACCAGAAGAGCAACAAAAAGTAATCAACATAAAAGAATAAAGGGCAAAACAAAAATAAAATCAATAATTATATTAATTATGCAAAGCCAAAAATGAACATACGGTATGTAACTAAAATCAAAGGGGTTGTTGCTAAACCGTAACTTATGTGAAGGACAGACAAGCGCATTTCCTACTTAAGCAAAGCAAGCTACAAAATTAAGGAGCTGATTACGATTAAAACGCTTCACAGTTTATAGTTTCAGAAGTAGTCACCAATTGTTTGGTTCCTCTTTGAGAGAGAGTATCACTATTGAATATTAGAAAATGCACAAGAAAGTATCACAGAAATGAGGTCACTGGGCAGTTGTAACCAATGTGGTACAAGAATAAACAAGAACATCTTTTACAGTTGAGTATTCAAGGCCTCTAATAAATGACAATGTTTTTATCAATAAGTTAAAAAGGGTTTGTAACATGATAACTTCACAAAGGTTCGCCATTTAAATCCCAAATTTAGGTAAACACACTAACAAAATGCCTAGTGAGGTCAAAACCTGGGTCACAACAAGTTCTGCTAGAAAAGCATCTTTTGTATATAGAACATAAAGTGACATGAAATGACTTTAACCATTTGACTATAATTCAAATATAGCAAGTTTGTTAGGTCACCATCTATTCAGTGTTTACCTCATTTTCTTTACACACTAGCATATAATGTAACCATTCCCAAGCACTGTAGTCTAATGATGGTTGATAATTATGTTGTTGCCAAAGAAAAGAAAAGAAGAGAGAGAACCATCACAATCAAAGGGAAGCTATTATGTTTTCTGTTGGCATTTCATCAATACATATGCTCATTAGTTAATAGGTCCAACATTTGTTGCTTCCTCCTAGGCAACTAACCATTGAGACATTTTCGATAGCCCCAAATTATATAATGATTATGACAATCTTTGTGGCATCAAACCAAGAGGCTAGACATTTTGTGCATGGTTGCTGGTTTAATTCAAAAATTCATTTATTGCCTCTCTTGTTGAGGTCAACTTTAAGAGGATACATAGATGATTGCAAATAGTTGCAGAACACTGGTGTTCCATACAGAATTATAACATTGATTTCCTTTGAAAGACAGCATGCACTGCAACCTTCAAATTTCAAGAGAACAATTCTATGCCCTGCTTGGGAGAGTTGAGGATTTAAATGAAGGATTTGGTTATGCATGTTAAATGTAAAATGCTTAATTTTGTAAAGATATAAATTCTCTGTCTATAGGAGCAAAGGCTCATATGCTAGCTTATAAAGCCTTGATGGGACAAGGCTTTCCATGTAACTCTTGCTTAGCGTGACTTTAGAATTACTTGGTATATTAAGATGTTGCTCCTTATGTAAAGTCCAAAATGGTTTGTTTTTTGTAGAGATGTGACTACGTATAATAGCTAGAATATAATATTTCCAGATTTCCAAGTTGGCTAAGGCCTATAAATGCGCCTATAACAGAGTCATACTTCCCTTCAACTCATCTATGGGACTTTGGTCTTTTCTTCCTTTAATTCGCTCATCATGTTTTCACCTACTTCAACCAAACATAGCAATATAATTTTCATTTCAGCTAGCTATTAGATTTACATTTGTTGTCAATAGGCATGTTTCTAGTGGCATAATCCTCATTTCATAAAGCTATTACTATTTCTCATTAAACAGGGGCTTATTAGAGGTTAAATGAAGGCAAGTTTTGGGGGTTATGTAAGGTATGGATCACAAAATGCAATGTAACACCCTAAAACCTCCATACACAGGTGCAAGGATATGGGCATACATAGGGTACTAGGGAGCAAGGGTATGCCAGGTGCAAACACCCAAAACTGGGGAACGTTGTATATTTTATGATTATTTATTTCTGAGTGAATATTTGCAGAGGAGGCTGTCTATATAGGCTAAAATGTCTTAGGATGGGATTTGATGTTTCTAATTGTCTACCAAGTGTTTTCAATTTTTGCAGCTGTCCACCTACTTTTCATTTATTTCTATCATCTATCTACAATTGATCTAGCCGTTCACACTTCTAGTTATTTCTATCTACCCACTTGCATATAGAGACTCCGTGGAATTTGGATAATTAGTATCAAAGTAAGTTTCATAGTTCGCATCCCTGAATCCATTTTGCAGAAAGCTTGTTCATGTTTATCAGTACTCGTACACGACAACAAAAGGAAGGAACACAATCAATCTTGGTATTAGACTCCTCAAATGAATGTCAATGAAATAATAAGATGCTTGATTCCCAAAATAAAACTTTTAATGCCCTCCCCAGACATCCATCAACTCATTAAGGATGCACTTGAGGAGTCGTGCAGTGCACTCCTAGTCAGTTCCAACTTCCATGAACCCATGATAAAATTGGGTCCCTTGACCTCAACGCAAACTTTTGTCTTGCTCAAGAACATGCACTTTCAGCATTGTGGAGCATTCAAAGTATAAGTAAATTTAAACAATATTGTGTTTCAAAGCAAGATTGATGCCATTGCACTAAGCAAATGAATTCGGCAACTTGAAACCTACTTCATCAATCACTTCATCGAAACCAAAAGAATCACCTTTATCGCATCGAAGATGTCCGCATTATTTTCAAATTGGAGGGAAATCTACAATGTCTAGCATGAGCATGAATTTGAACTTGTTGACACTAGAGGGAAGTTCATCAGCACTATACATGGATTATTATGAGAACAAGTATATGAAGTTCCAATAGTTTTTTGCCAACAAAAAACTGTAACCCTGTCACCACTTGGGAGAAGTTTGTCAAACATGCCTCAAGATAGACATAGATACCAAGATGAAGCAAATACTCACCTCTACCTCACTTGGCACCATGTAAGAATCAAATTATGGCCAATAAACAAAACCCTCTTTCATTAAAGAAACTAATGTTTGTTCCAAGGAAGACAGACATCAACACAAAAAATAGAGCAGAATGAGATAATAAAGTACATTAGTGAACTTTATCTTCATTTTTGCACCAAAATGGAATTAATCAACACCAATACATTAGGACAAGCCTATCACAGTGCCTCCGAAATCAAAGCAAAAGCTCACTTCCAATTCATCTAGTGCCATGCATAAGAATTAAGCTATGCCTGATAAACAAAACTATTGCCAAAAAGTAATTGACATAACACTAAGGACAGTCATCACTAGCACCATAAAAAGGCTTTGGTGCCTACAACATCAAACAAAGGCAAGAAGATGTAAGGGTATAAGTGTTGCCATTGATACCACACAAGCACCCACAATAGTTCTAAATGTCCTGCAAAAAAATCTTGGATTGGGTACTCTACATTAGGTCTCACACAAGTGGAAGCCCAGAAACTACTTGACTAAGCACTAGTACCTCAGCCACCAACATCTCTATGGAACAAGAGTACCTCTTCCAGATTGATTTTTGGCTCAATGGTCAGTCACTCCATATCATCATCAACAGTGAGAACTATAACAAATCATTGCAAAAGATGTCTAGACTTCAAGACTGAAGGACACCCTTAGCCATACTCTCTTGGTTAGTTGCCCAAGGTAAAGAAATTCATGTCAAGTGCCAGTGCACATTTGGATATCAAGTCAAGCCCATGCATGACGTAGTTGCTTGTGTCTACTTGGCAAGCCATGCATTCATGACAATGATGGTTTCTAGAGAGCTCAGCCATGAATCAAGAACATCAAGATGAAAGACCACTTCCTCAACATTTTGAAATCTCTTCAAAAGGCCAAATTTAGTTTGGTACCAACCAAGCAATGCCACAGGCTTGTATCACAAATGCACAAACTTGTGTTGCTCATGTTTTTCCCAAACACACATGAGCGATAAAGCAAGAAAGCGTCAGCAATACACAAAGAGCCACATGCCACACTAAAACAATGACAAATCAATCAACTACTACACCAATACAAAGATGTCTTTGATGATCCCAAGGGTCTTCCATCACACAAAACAATAAAGTATCAAATGAACTTTGTTTCAGGATCCCCTCTTTTGAAAAATCCATTGAACTGAACTTAAGATCCATTTGCGAGAACAACAAGATCCAATGCTATTTACAAGGGTTTCTTCATCAAGGAAAGAACAAACCAAGCTTTTCTCCATGTGGCAATCTAATAGTCCCTATGCCACATTGTGAATGTACATAGACTACTACACACTCAACAAGACAACCATGAATAATCGGTGTCCACTATCAATATTGACAAGTTTCTAGACCAGCTCCAAGATTCACAATACTTCACCAAAATTGCTTTAAGCTTTTGAAGTCTAATTATCTTCATGTCATTCCTAAAAATGTTTAGACAACAAAAGAGGGATTATATGACTGATTGGTTATGCCTTTTGATTTGACCAATGCACCAGCAACATTCATGCACCTGATAAACGGCATCCTCAAATTCTTTCACCAACTTTGTTTTTGCTTACTTGGATAATATTCTCATCTTCAACAACACTTGGGAGGATCATGTTAAACATGTCTCATGCATCCTCAACACATTGCACAATTGCAAGCCAACTTATAAAAACATCAACAAAGGGAGTCAAAGGTGGGACTATAGCTACTCTTTCAGGTACTCCTAGATTTAACTCTTTACAAGTTAGGGGAATCTTACAGGGACAATGTGTAACAGTTTTAGTAGATTGTGGGGCAACCCAACCCTTCATAGATTCAACATTGGTGGTAAAGAGGGGAATTCAAACACAGGATTTTGAAGGGATTTAATGTTATGGTGGCAGATGGTTTTAATGTGGCTTGTACCCAACAGGTCCCATAGCGGAATATCACATTAGGGAATTACACTGTCACTAATGATTTCTACGTTGTGGATTTAGGAGATACTAATGCTATTTTGGGTATCCAATGGGTTCACTCCTTAGGCAAGTATTCTCAAAACTTCCAAACTATGGAGTTAAAATTCAAATTGGATGGTAAGAAGGTTGTTTTGAGGGGTATGTCTAATGGTGCTCCCAAGATCATGTCAGCAAAAAGGATGGAAAGTATTTTCAGGCATGGCAATGTGGCATGGGCAACATAGTGTTTAATCTCATCTAAGGCCCCTACTGATGATGGCAATCCGTATCACGTGGACATTCAACCATTGTTGAATAAACACAGTTTCATATTTGGTGAGATTCCTCTAGGGAGACCTCCAAATAGAGGGTTTGAGCATGTCATTGAGTTGGAGAGCTCCAAGCTCGTCATCACTACTCCTTACCGGCACCCTAAGAAGTTTAAAGAAGAAATAGAAAAGGCCATGAAGGAGTAATTAGATATGGGGCACATCAGACCCGGTTCGAGTCCTTTTGCTTCTTCAGTTGTCTTGGTGAAGGATGGGACCATGAGGATGTGTATTGATTATCGTGCCCTCAACAAAAAGACTATTAAAAACCAATACCCTATACCCAAGATCAATGAGTTGCTAGATGAAATGCACGGGGCAATATGCTTCTCGATCTTCGATTAGGGTATCACCAAATTAGGGTGAGAGAGTTGGCCATTCATAAGACTGCATTCAAGTGTCATTATAACCACTACGACTTTTTGGTTATGCCCTTTAGATTGACCAATGCACCAACCACCTTTCAGTGTTGTATGAGCCACATCTTTAATAAACAGTTGAGGAAGTTTCTATTGGTGTTCTTCGACGACATACTTATATACAACAGGACTCGAGAGGAACACTTGAGACATCTTGATGAGGTGCTAGGTATAATGGAGGCACACTTTGTATGCTAAAGTATCCAAGTGCGAGTTCGTGATGACAGAAATCCTCTACTTGGGACATGTGATCAATGCTTAGGGTGTCCAGGTTCATCAAAAAAAGATATAGGCGATTCGTGATTGTCCACCCCCGAGATCATTGACAGAGCTATGGGTTTCTTTGGTTTATGCAACTATTATAGGAGGTTTGTTAAGGGATTTTCACAACTAGGTGCACCTCTAACAGACCTCACCAAGAAAGGGGCTTTCAAATGGATGAATGAGGCTCAACAGGCCTTTGACAGACTTAAGGAGGTGATGAGTTCTCATCTAGTGTTGGCACTACTAGATTTTACTCAGCCCTTTGTACTTGAATGTGATGCTTCAGGAGAAGGTATTGGTACAGTTTTAATGCAAAACAGACATCCTATTACCTTTGAGAGCCAAAAGCTCAAAGATAATGAGAGGCTCTATTCCATCTACAACAAGGAGATGCTCACCATCATGCATGCGTTGGCTAAGTTTCGACAATACTTGGTAGGTGGGAGGTTTGTAGTCAAAACAAACCATAATAGTTTGAGATATTTCCTAGAACAAAAAGATTTAAATGAGAGGCAACAAAAATGGGTCAGCAAGGTGTAAGCATACAACTTTGATATAGAATACATTAAGGGAAAAAAGGATGTTGTTGATGCTCTTTCCAAGAAGCCCACAATTTGTTCTTTAGCAGAGATCTCAGCTGATTAGAAGGCTCACATTTTGGTGGAGTATTCCAAAAACACATTTGCATGTGAAATCATGGATGGGAAAAACCAGGATGATAGGTACAGGGTAGTAGATGACATTATCTACTATAAGTACAAAATTTACTTGGTTCCTCAATCAAAACTTAAGAAGATAATTTTGAGAGCCATCCACGATACACCATTGGCAAGACATCCAAGATACTTTAAAACTTACAAGCAAGTCAAAGAGAGGTGTTCATGAAAAGACCTCAAGGAGGATATTTTGCGACATGTGCGAGAATGTATGACTTGTCAGCAGAACAAGTCATAACACACTTTTCCAACATGATTGCTTCAGCCATTGTTCCAGAGCAGAAATGGGAGAGTGCATCTATGGACTTCATTACTAGTCTACCAAAGGTGCAAGGCAAAGGTTGTATTTTTGTGGTAGTTGATCGGTTGACCAAGTTTGCAAACTTTTTAGCAATCTCATTGCAGCATAAGGCACCACAGGTTGCAAAATTATTTTTTAGGGAGGTGTTCAGACTCCATGGATTGCCAAAAAATATCGACAATGACAGGGATAGTCGGTTCCTCAGGGCTTTCTACAGAAGCTATTCAAGTTAGCTGGCACCAAACTAACACCCAACACCAGTTAACACCCTCAGACGGATGGCCAAATGGAGATTGTAAACAAATGGGTTGAGGGATACTTGCGTAACTATGTGACGGGGCAGCAAAGAGCTTGGATTAGGGGGTTGCATTTGGGCGAACATTGTTACAATACCACCTACCACATGTCAATTGGAATGACTCATTTCCAAGCCTTATATGGATATGATGCTCCATCATTTTTGGACTTAACTTTTGATGATAGCAAGGCTCCCAAAGCTAAGGATTGGATCCAGGAGAGTCAAGATATCCTTAAGTCAATTAAGGATAATCTTCAAAGTGCCCAAAACCAGCAGAAAATTTATGTAGACAAGCATAGAGTAGAGAGAAGCTTTGAGGTGGGGAACTTGGTTTTCTTGCATCTACATCCCTACAAACAATCTTCCTTGAAGAAAAGTGGTGCAAAAAAATTAAAACCTCGCTTCTATGGTCCCTATAGGTTTGTTCGGAGAGTGGAGGAAGTGACTTATGAGCTTGAGTTGCCAAAGAATAGCAGGATACATAATGTGTTTCATGTATCATGCCTTAAAAGGGCTTTAGAGCAGCATATTACATTGTCACTAGAGCTTCCACCCTTGGATGAGGAAGACAGATTGGTTTTGGTGCCTAATGAGATTGTGGATGTTAGAGAAAGATGATTGAGGATCAAAATAATCAAAGAATATCTAATCAGATGGGGGGACTTTCGCATGGAGGATGCTACTTGGGAGGGTGAGCAGATTCTTCAGCATCCTAATCTGCAATTGCTCGACAGCAAGCAATTTCGGGAAGGGAGGATTGTAATGTTCCCTTTTGAGGAGTAATCAGGAGTGACCAATTAACCTATCTTATTCCCATAGGTTGAAGTCAAGGATCATGGAATATCTTTAATTTAATTATTTAATATTATCTGACCAAAAATATCTTAAGGGTAATATTATTTAATTAATTTTATAAGTTTCATAAAGTGACTTTATGGGGTTATTTAATAAAGATTAATAAGTCACTTTATTCTTGGGTTTAAATAAAATATTAAAAGTGTGGGAATTTAAAAAGTCATTTTGGGAGATGGATACAAAGTGCTTTTGGAAGCTCATTTATGCTTGAATATTTTGATGAAAAATGGAGAATTTGGAGAACACCGAGCCCTTGGACGAAACCCTAAGGGAAGTTGGTTTGGATAGTGCAAGATTCTGCCCTAGCTGGTTGCGGAAGAGATCATATGGATTTCTTACTTGAGCTATAGAGATTGTCATTTCCGAAATTCATGAGGTCTTGTTCCAAGACAAATTTCTAAGCATTGCAGAGTGAATAAGAATGACAGGTTGGTTTGAATAAAATATTTAAGGTTCCTGCAGCATATCTAGCTGTACCACTTCTACTCCCATTGAGAATTGTACAGAGTGTAGATTCATTATAGAAGGAGGTCAAATGGCATTTCAAAGTTATATGCTGGCACTATATTTCCCTAACCTGCGGTGACTTCCTAGAGTCGTATTGGATATTCGGGACTGTATAACCTGAAGTGGAGGTGAGTAAAATTTATCAGTTTAGGAGATACAGCCAGCCACCTTTATACGCTACCAATCACCAAAGAATATATCGGTGCTAACATCATATACAAGACGTGGGAAGTTGCAGACCTGTGGATGCCGATATCCATTGGTGTGGCAGTGTGGTAGGAGTCAGGTTAAGGAAAGGTCAACAGGTGGGAGTTGGGTTTAAGCAGGGGTTGACAGGAGGATTCGGGCACATAAGAATATGCAGGCAGCACTTTAAGCAGCACCAGCCACAGCTATAGTGGATAAAGGTTACATTTGCTGATATATTTATGCTAGCGCCTTACAACGCTAAGCATAAATGACTTTGTTGTATAGCTGTACTTGGACGGCTTGAATATTAATCTAATACCTGTTTCAAATATCAGTGCTGCAAATACATGAGGTTAGGATTGTATTTCTTATCTATTCTGAAATGTGTTAATATCTGAGTCAAATTAGTGTTAGAAATAGCAATTGTTTGGAGAGTATATTTGTATTTCTGTCATGAACTCTTCATTGTATGCGTGTATGGCATATTCACTGTAAAAACATTCAAACTCCATTAAACCATAAACCTGCAAATCTGGGGTATCAAACAGCAATATAGAGGTTTACACATGCAGAAATAAGTACATTGAAGAGGAACAGATTAGGAAAAAAAAATTGTACGAGATTATACATTCCAAGTCATGTATCACAGTCATATTTTTCTTTTGTGTTTTTGTTTCTATTCCTTTCCATTTGGCCATCAAATTTATTAGGTTATATTAGATTGGTTTTCTAGTGTTTTAGACATACTGTTTTTAATTATTTCTTCTATGGTCAGAGAGAGAGTGATAGAGAGCCTTACTGCATCACAAGGTTCTCAGGTCATTCTTCTTTCTTTTCCTGAACTTACTTTGATTCCTTTCCATTTGGGCATCAAAATTATTTAATAGTATTATTAGATCAGTTTTCTGTTTTGGATGTAAAGTTTTCTATTCTTTCTCTTCCGGTCAGAGAGAGAAGGTGATAAAGAGCCCTACTTCAACAACGCTCTTAGGCCCAAGGGGCCAAGACCCTCCTAAGAGAAAAATATTATCTCATTTTCAAGTCCCCAAGAACTCAGGATACCTTGCTAAATTAGAGCGGTTAATTTCCAAATTCCAAGAAGATGTTTAATGTGTTTCCATATAAATTAAAAGGTATCTTGAGGCATTGTAAACATAGAAAGAATGCTTTTAATTGAGAAATAATGTATAGTGAAGAAAGTATTTTAATTAATGTGAATCTGAACCACCTTTAAATGTCACTTGCAATGATATTCCCAATCCAGCTTCTACAAATAACAGAATCCTCCAATCATAACAACGACTTCACCACAACACATGGATTTGCAATCTGCCAAATTTGCTCCTTTTTCAAATGAAAATTCAAATCAAAACCAAGTAACTTTAGATCAAAATGTAGCAAAAACTAAATGATTCTGATCTTTCACTAAGAACATACATGGGCATTAGAGATTCTCATCAGAGATATCAACCTTCTTTCACTATCTTAACCAAATATGCTTTGGCGATTCCTTCTCAGCAAAGTTGTGACCTTTAAGTGGTAGGTGCTAAAATGCACTAAATGGAATTTCAGACCTTCATTTCTCTAATCTGTCTCAGCTTAGTCAGGGCATCAAGTGTCCAGGATTTCCAGCTGACATTAACACAAATACTAATAGTGAAAGAGTGGCAAAGCACTGTCATCTGCATGACTCTGTGATTAGCTCAAATTGGACCCGATAGCTGAGGCTCACAGATCCACCACCCCGCAAACAGTTCAGATCTCACAGAAATGGTCACATTGCCGGCATTTTCCTCTCTTTCAAGAGATCATTGACCTAGGATGTTGGGAGAGCACAGTTTACTATATTACCTCCAAGGACATCTCATCAACTCCCGCAAACCCAGAATATTTTCAGATGACACCATCATACACAACTGATTACTATAAAATAGCTAATAGTTCACAAGATTTGCAATGCTTCTGATGAGTATTTGAAGCTCTTGTTTCTCTGCTATATGGTAACTTTCTTATATTCAAGGGATTATGTTCATAACCCTAATGCTATTAGATCTTTTTGTTGTTGTAATTTCAATAGGCTTCTAAGCCAAATACCGTGTAATTGATTTTGTTTCAATGTGTTATCATTTATGTAGTGTGAAATGCTTCAGGCTCTCCTTCCTTCACTATTTTTATTGGTTGCTCTCTTCAAATATTGAATTCTCCCATTTAGACCTTGTAAGAGATGCTTAGGGCAATCTATCTTCATTGGTTGCATTCTGCATAGATTAGCTTCATTCAGATACTCCTTAGACTGACTTCTTTGCCTTCTTCCCACAAAGGGTAAGATCAATAGCAATGACATGGATGAAAGTTATTTACGATATATTTAGGTCATTTTGACATCTCCTCATCTAGCATGGCTTTCTCTAGTAGTTTGTCCATCACAGCATTAAAATTCCACTTTGCGAGCTCAGTGTTTGTTCCCATCCTTAGACTGACTTCTTTGCCTTCTTCCCACAAAGGGTAAGATCAATAGCAATGACATGGATGAAAGTTATTTACGATATATTTAGGTCATTTTGACATCTCCTCATCTAGCATGGCTTTCTCTAGTAGTTTGTCCATCACAGCATTAGAATTCCACTTTGCGAGCTCAGTGTTTGTTCCCATTAGTTACGAATTGAAGCATATTACCATATTCAATAAGATGATAGGGTATGTAGTTTTTGTTCTTAAAGGCAAAAGGAATTTATTTTGAAGAGTTCTATATACTATGAGATCTCAGTAAGATATCATTGTTTGCAAATAGAGCAAGGAAGTTCTCTAGCCATTTTTTTTGCATTATCCACATCTGAGGTGCTTAACCCATACCTCCAAAAGCCTGTCGTTTTCACATTCAGACTTTACAAGGGACTCCTAGGCATACCAAGACAATTACCTCCTTATTGCTTGCTTCAGTCATTCAATATGTTAAGCAATATTTGAATAGAACAGTTTCCCACACACCTGGAAATAGGTTACTGAGAACAAAGGTACCCTAATCCTCTTAATCCCAAACCAAGTGTAGTGGGTCAACCATCATCTGAGATAGAGGGCCAGCTAGTTCCCCAAATCCTCTTAATCCCAAACCAATTGTAGTGGGTCAACCATCTTCTGAGAAAAAGGGCCAGCTTGTTCCCTTTGCTTTCAGACAAGTCTACAAGGGTGTGCACACATTTCCAGTTTCCTCCCTAACTCTGGAGGATCACCTATCATGGATGTTAAAAAGTTATAATGGGAGTACTCTGCTTCCTCCTAGAATTGTATAGCCATGCCCTGCAAGCCTAAGAGAGGTTCTAGGGGAGGTAGCCTGCTTTGCTTTTAACTCTAAACATGATGAAGACAACTTCAGTCTCCACAAACCCCTTTCATGGATTCACTAAGGGCTTTACCTACTTTGTGTTCTCTGCCTGTTAGGGGTTTTCATTGTTTTAATGTTGATTGTTTTTTCAACTCTTGGAGTTCTTTTGAACACTCCTAGCTAATGTAACTTGTTGCACTTTGAAGTCCCCATAGGGCTACCTAGGTCATTTGTAACATTATTTATTTCATTCTCACAAGCAACATTGGCCTATTCTAGTCAATTGTCATTGTATAAATCTTTTTCTTTCGTTTGTGCCTCTACTGGGGAAATAATATTCGCACCCAAGAAAAAATATAAAATCAAAATCGCAATCTACCAAGATTTCATGAAGTGCACTTAAATACAAAGCAAGGTACAACTACAAAAAATATAACTGTGTGCACCTGCAGACCCAAAAGCAAAGAAATGCACCAACAAATCCACAAAAATAATTGGGAAAACACTTCTTCAAATTGATAGTTATGTTGATATGAAAATAGATGACAGCATGAAGAGGGGGTAAACCCTGTATTTATAACAAAAGATTGCTTGCTCCAAAATTTACCTATGACTAAATACATTAAACCTAATAGCCACAAATGGGAGTGTCCCCACCATATATAATGACTAGAAAGCTACAATGTGAATTTGTAAATATATAACAAATTATCAGCCGACAGCAAAATAGCTCATAGAAAATGGTCATATTTCCACTTAAATACATTTTACTAAATCATGAGCTTATGAACAGAATAGCCCACAAAATGTTGTGTTAGGCACAAAACATTTTTTCATTTAATTGAATGACTTTTCTCTTTTCATTTTCAAAAGCTATGAACCTATGCAATGTTCAGAATTTCTACTGTCAATCTTATCCACCAATCTTTATTTCAATCTTCTCTATTTTATTACTCTGCACATTATCAAAGCTCATTCATATTTTATCAAATCACTCTATGGTACAAGTTCACAAACAACCAGCCTTGAGGTTAGACTGGATTTCCATGAATGCATATCACAAGCTTTCTTAGTTTCTTCGAATGGAATGACTAGTCATTGAACAATCTTTTTCCAGCTTGTAGATTCCGGTAGACTGAGTTTCAATTTTTTACCAGTCCAAAAAGGACTCTAACAAAATGACTCTTCCTCATTTTTGTTTGAGAACTGTTGCTCATTAATTTGATCATGCCAAAACTTTTTTGTTACTGCTTATCTACCTTCACAATCCATTAACAGAAGCTCTTTAATTTCCACACTACTACCAGCTAACGTTCTGCATTTCATCTATTAGCTCCTGCTGTCATTCCTATTCTCTAAAATCAGAATATGACACGCTGGGTGCAATGAGTGCTAAGAGGACCATTCACTATCATGACAGATGGGTTCTTGTGAACCACCACTCATGAAACATGGGTCAATGAGTTTGACTAGTAAAACTACGCGGATGAATCCTGATAGCAATATCACAATTTGATACGCTATGGAAAATACCTCCTACTTATCTATCAGAATATATTTTACTAATTTGAATGAATGAAAAATGGATATGTAGGAAATATTCTTCTACAGACCAAAGCTGTTTGGAAAACATATCCAAATGACCTTCATAAAAAACCAACGAAGCTGATCCAACAATGGACTCATAAGAAGTACAGAACAATAAAAAATATCATCATACTAGTAGCTTGCAGCAAATAAACTTAGAGAGCAACCAGCAACCACCATCATCTTCAATAACAGTCTTGATAAGAAAAACTGAAATGTTGATCAATTCAAAACAACTTATAACATGATATAAGTTGACTGCATGCCTTATCATTTCTACTGTTTAATAAATGTTTTACACAATTAGTGTGAAGCAATTTATTAACTACCACTCCATCACAAACCTGAAATAAAGGTCCATTATTTCACGAACTCTGCAGTTCTAAGACAACGTTCAAATTTATGATTATAAAACTGGAAGTGAAGGCATAAATTCATAGTTTGAAAAAAATGGAGAAATAGATCATAAAGTTGGAAGTGTTCAAAACACAATCTTGACAATATAGCATAGTTAGCAGACTTTTCAAAAATTAATGTTTGGGAGGTCATATAAATCCAGAAATCTAGAAAAAAAAACAGTACATTCTTTAGGAAATGAAAAGTCTGGACCAAATCAGATAAATCTAGCCAGTTCAAAAAATCCAGATCAAGCCAGATTTGGTAACTACGCAATTTAGTGTTGCAAACAAGTCTTCTGCATTGACATTAAATCTTAAATGACTTTAACTAATTAATAAATAACCTTGACTTATTTGAAATAACCATTTGACCATTTTTACAGTATTTCTTTTCACATTCAAATCTCAGGCAGTCAGCTCAATGCATTTTGAAAACTTAAATTAAACAAGAGTTTCAGCTTCTGACCAAATATAAGAAAATTTTGAATCACCCTTAAACCTGACAAACAAATCTTATGCACTTAAAAAGTTGGAAGCACTAGAAACGAGTCTTATTGGTTTTGTACTATATGCTGTTTCTTCATTAGTAAACATCACTATATCAGTATTAGGGATATAACACTTGCCTCCCACATACAAAGTGCATCATGGAATGATAATTCCCGGCGAAACAGTACAAGTAACATGCGGAATGCAAACAAAAGACTATCTGCACCAACCAAAGCCAGGTGCTTGAATAATTGGAGGTCAGTAAACTGTAATATTCTTCCCAGAGTTTCCAACTGTTTCATCACACCCACAGGACCTTCCATTTGGAAATTTGGCCGCTGAATAAACACCAAAAATATTAGTATCTAATACAAAAGCCCACTTCATATATCCAATCCTTTACAAATAATGAAATAAGTGTACTCGTAGAAGCTTAAATCAACAATAAGAAAGCAACAATGAAATGCACCAGAAGCCATCCCAATAAGCACCAGAGCAAATTGCTAATATCAAGAAGACATACCATTCTTCGAAGAAGACTTTCAAAACACCAGAATGCATCGGCATCATCTTCAAAAAGAATAATGAAGGGTGATAACAAATCACTCATACCTAGAAAGGTAAGGAAACTATGTTAGACATCCTAAGAGAACAATGTTTAACTGATCAAATGGCATATATCTATTCAATGAGTTGCTAATTACATACTAACATAGGATGGCATGAGCTAAAATTCATGATTCAATCTATTTGATTAGATTTGATCATTCTGGCAACTTAACATCTAAGCAAGCATTGAAAATGAAAAGCCACTCATTCAAGAAGGAATTAAGACCATCTGCAATTTTACCTTGGCAATAACCAGTTCTTGGATCTACCCAGGCATATACAGCAAGGATATCTGACATCCTAGCCATGTTTTTCGTATCCCCATAGAATTCAAGATGCCTGTCTGTTCTTACAACATCGACAACTAGACAACAAATAAAGCATAAATAATATAGAATAGAGACAGTAGACTAATGTAAAAAAAAATGCAGAAAACAAAGTTCTCATGGAGCCTGTCCTGAAATGAAAGACAAAGCTTCCTTGTGTATCATTGCTTAAAAATTGAACATGGAAATACTTAAAAAGAGAGTAATGATTGCTATGCTCAAACTTCATACCAATCCTATGAAGTGTCCAGAGCCAATCTGCTACCCTGTCTTCATTTACATCCACACCAAGTGCTACTACAGGATTTATAAGAGGTGTGTCACTGGGTTCTGAAGCATCAGACATCTTCATCCTATCGGCACTTTCTGATTGTTCTTTTGATTCATTGATTCCTGACTCTTGTTCTTGAACCATAGCTTTAGCCAAGGTAAATTTGTCCTTGTAATCACTTATATCTTCAGAAGAGCTAATGTGATTCTCTTGTGCTAATTCTACATTTCCTGCAGCAATTTTATCACCATTTTCAAATCTATGGATAGCATCTTCCAAAAGAAAATCTCCTTTCTCACCATTTATTTGTGAACTATGAAAGCTATTTCCCACTGCTTGCTCTCCAGGTGAAACTGCTTCATACTCTGAAGACCCTTCTCCAGCATTCTCATTTCTTTCAAACAAATTTGTAACAGGTAATGGGGGGAAATCTGAACTGTCTTGCCTGGAATAAATTAGTCCATTGTCTTCCCTTTCAGACTCAGAAACAACACCACTGTCTAGACCTGTACTTGATATACTGTAGAAAGAATTCAGCACTGCATCATCAGGGTTTTCCCTGGCACTTCCAAAATCGTGTGAATCAGGAGAGCTTGGCCTATAATTCTCATTAGCATATGACACTTCAAACCTTTCGTTGGGCTGCACACCATGAGATGACTCCAGCTTAGACTTTGCCTCCTCAGTAATACGCTTTACACCGAGTTTTGCTTGTTTCTTTGCACTATCTTTAGACATTATCCTGACATCCATTACTTTGGACCCAATAGTGTAAGCAAGAGAACCAGTACCAATGCTAGAATGCATCATTTGACATTGCTCAATCAACTCTCTATATCTCTCCCTGCAGTCACAACACAAGAATCTTGCTAAGGAGAGAGTTTAACCTCTTATTTCTAATATGTGCTCAACAGACATGCACAAATTTCTATAAATTTTCAGTGGCAGAGATTGAAGCTGCAGCTGAGTAAATTTCAAGTTAAAGAAAGTATTACTAGTACCAAAATTACATCAAAGATTACAGTATACAAATTTACAAAGTAAAACAACCAGCATCCATTCAACTAAAAACATGTAGCTCAATAGCTTCCACATGTTTAATTACCATTTCAGATTATTAAAAACTAACATATGACATGAACAATAGCAAATACAATTTTTCTAATGGTGAAGGACTGGAGAATCTGCTGCTGGAGTGAGAGATGAGCACAGAGCAGCTCCTCTGTAGGTTCTTAAAGATCAATTATTTTTGCTTATTTGCCATGAGAAATTTCAGAAGATAAGCTCATTAAGGAAGACCAATTTCTGAGCAGCTATTCAAGATACTCTCAATAATTTTTCAGTGACCATATGTATTTCAGAATGGAGTTTCTTTCGAAGAAGATTGCACAGCTGCACATTCAGCTGCAGACTCAGAATGGCAGCGCCATGTGGCCCTCCAATATACCTTCAAACTTGCAAATTTTGATTCTCTGTGTAAACAGAAAATGCCTCTCCGTCTGGTTTGAGAAGTACTCTTAATACTCATCTGAGTAAAAAGACTTTCTTCAAACTCTTAAGGATCAACCATTGGAAGAATCTCCCTATCAATCTCTTTTGAGAGCCCTTCCTAATAGTCAGGCTAAGGAAATAATTTTGAATTCACAATTTCAAAGGTGAAGAAGCTTCTATCTCAACCTTCACAAAAGCTGGGTCTGAACTAGGATACAAATATGTAAACCATCAGCAAGGGTGTTATCCCTCCTCCATCTTATCTACTTCCAGTAGGTCAACTTGTTTTGAGAAAACAACAGCTATTACTTCAGCTCATAGTTACGAGACTCGCCCGGAAGCGCCCAAACTCGGCGAGTCCTGAGCCGAGCACACCTGGCCGGGTCCTGGGAGCCCGGACGCGGACGCGGCCGAGTCCTGCCGAGTCCTGGCCGGACTCGCCAGACTCGCCACTTCCCGGAGAGTCCCGAGCCCTGGACGCGGTCAGCGATAGCAGAAAGAAAAGTGAACAAAAAATCATAAAATTTGATGTTTTAAGTTTTTTTTTTTTTGTGTTATATTATCTCCCCAACCCTAAAAGCAAAATCATTTCATTCATTTGGCAAAATAGGAGGAGAAGAGAGAGTTGTGAGGAAAAATAAGAGGAGAAGAGAGGGCAACCAGCAAGCTGTTGAAGACAAATACAGGGCCACATACCATTTGGGAAGCTTCATAACAGCAAGAAGGTGCATTGAGAGCTCATTACCAGTGATTGGGAGGAGTTTGCATTGCATTCCAAGCCAAATATAAGAGGTAAGTTTGATTTTTATTGGTTTTTTTTGTGTTTTTTTAACAAATAATTCATTGTAATTTGAAAAATCATTGTTTTTTTTAGTTTGCATTTTTTTTTTACAAACCCTACTTGCAATATAAATAATTTTATAAACCCTACTTGTTATTGCAGCCACATTCATTTGCAAATCAAAACATATTATTATTTTCACAATGTCTCAAACCCCAGGCAGAAAAGACCCTGCTTGGAAACATGCTGAAATCTTTCCCGGAATGAAAAAAGGGGAAGCAAAATGTAAATACTGCAAAACAATATATCATGGAGGCATAAATCGATTAAAATACCATATTGCACGCATTCCCATCCATGATGCAGCGGGATGCCCTATAGCACCTCCTGAGGCTGTCCGTGAAGTGCAGGTGCAATTAGAAACTTTTGAATTGCAAAAAGAGATGAAAAAAAAACAGAAGCATGAATTGGTGAGTTTGGGAGTTGGACATGGACTTGGTGCTGTTGGAGATGCTTCTTCCATGCCTCCATACCATCCTAGTGCTAGTGCTTGTGCTAGTGGTACTGCTTCTGCACCAGCTATCCCTGTGCATACTCCTACTGCTGGTGGCACTAGTACTGCTAGTGGTAGTGGTAGTGGTAGTATTATTGGCCCTAGAGTTCGTAAATCTAGGGTGGACTCATATTTTGTACCACGCACTACTCCTGGTTCCCAACCGTCACTTGAGAGCATGGGTTGGAACAAGGATGTACATGATGCAGCAAAAAAGACAATTGCAGACTTTTGGTACTACTGCACCATTCCCTTCCATGTTGCCAGGTAATTCTTTTTTGTTTAATTGTTTTAAAATTTATTATTTTAGAATCTAGATGTATCTCATTATCGAATTCAAATTTAGTGCAGTTAAAATCTTAAAACTTTTCATTTTACAATACTTATGTAAGTAACTTATTAATTTATTTATGACATGTTTTAGGTCACCTTTTTGGCAAAACATGGTTGATGCCATAACCATATGTGGGCCGGGGTTCAAAGCCCCTTCTGAAGATGAATTAAAGGGCCCACTTTTGAGTCAAAAAGTGGCAGATGTGAAAGCACAATTAGAGGAGCAGCGTGAGCAGTGGAGGAGGATTGGTTGCACCATCATGACTGATGGTTGGACCGATAGGAGAAATAGGACGCTGCTTAATTTTCTAGTGTCCTCCGGAGGTAATTGTACTTCCCTCAATGCATTGAAATTTGAATTTGATTTAGTGATTAATAATTTAATATGGCTGATTTTTGTTTTTGAATTTATTGAATAACTGGTTTTGCTTATTCTTTCAGGTGACACCGTTTTCATTAAGTCCATTGATGCTTCTGCCCAATTCAAAAATGCCACATATCTGTGTGAGGCTATAGAGGAGGTGATAGCTGATGTGGGGGAAGAGAATGTAGTGCAAGTGGTGACAGATAATGCAGCAAACTATGTTGCTGCTGGTAGATTATTGATGGAGAGGCACCCTACTATATTCTGGACTCCATGTGCCGCCCATTGCATTGACCTCATGATGGAGGATCTTGGCAAGCTCCCATGGATCAAAACATGTGTGGATGCAGGTAGAAACATTTGCAAATTTATATACAATCACACATGGGTGCTTAACCTTATGAGGCAATACACGGGGTTGAGGGAGTTGTCTCGTCCTGGCATCACTAGGTTTGCAACTAATTTTATCACGTTGCAATCCTTGATTCGGTCAAAGGCAGCCTTAAGGCGCATGTTTGTTGGTGAGGAGTGGTCTTCCTCATCGTTTTCTACAAGCACTGCAGGGATTGGTGTGGCCAATTGCATTTTTGACGAGCAAGGGTTTTGGACACCAGTGGAGGAGATTGTGAAGGTAAAATTTAATTCTTTATTATGTTTTAATTTTTAATCATATCTTTTATTTGTTTATTTTCATTCGCACTTATTTGTGAAACATGTTTGCACTTTGCAGTTTATTGAGCCCTTGCTAGTTCTCCTACGAGTTGCAGATGGGGAGAAGCCTGCACTGGGATACATATATGAGGGCATGGATAGGGCCAAAGAGGCCATTAGATCAGTCTATGGTGGAGTTCAGGATAAGTATCGTCCCATTTGGGAGATCATTGATAGGAGATGGCAAAACCAACTTCATAGGCCCATCCATGCAGCCGCATGTTTCCTAAATCCGGCCTTCCAATTCCGCCGTGATATCCGTGGAGATAGAGAAATTCTTAGTGGGCTCTACTCGACGATAGAGCGGATGTTGCCCGCTGTTACTACACAGATAGTGCAGGAGATAGATGCCTTCAGTAAGGCACGAGGAGACTTCTTTGCACGTCAAATGACCATAGACAGTAGGACAACATTACTACCAGGTAAAAATATATTTAAGGGCATAATTGTCATCTTTTTATATTGTATTTTATTATTAAATGTTGAACTTGAAACTTGAAATGAGATTGATTTTGTTTCTTTTTCTCATCTCAGATAGCTGGTGGAGGTTGTTTGGTTCTGATGCACGGAACCTGCAGAATATTGCCATTCGTCTATTGAGCCAGCCATGCAGTTCATCTGGTTGTGAGCGCAATTGGAGTATGTTTGAGCACATACACTCCAAGAAGCGCAATAGATTGACAGTGGAGAGGATGAATGACTTGGTCTATGTTCATTACAACCTTCGGCTCAGATACAAGAAGCTTTTTGACCACGACAACACCCCGATCAATCTAGATGAGGTTGATCCACAGTCTGAGTGGACCACTGAGGCTACAGATGCAGTCTTTAGTGACGAGGACCTTGATTGGGTGGACCAGGCAGAGAGAGAGGCTGAGGTTGTAGCCATGGCTGAGGAGGAGGCTAGAGCACGAGGAGACATAGCTGCTGTTGGTGAGAGTGGCATGGAGACTCAGACAGAGGCAGAGACTATGGCTGCAGCTGCAACATCATCCAGGAGCGTTAGACGCCTTCGTAGGAAGGATGTTGGCTCCACTATGCCATAGAGTCATAGAGTCATAGCTATTGTTTTGATATTTCATATTTGTATGGAACATTTGATGTTATGGATTTCATATTCCATGACTTTTGTATACATTTGACTAGTTTTATAATCTATATATCTAAGTATGCTATTTCCTTCAGCAACGCAACTACAATTTGTGTACTTTATACTTATGTGATCGTTGTATACTTGTGTATGTGATCAAATTTGCTTTTATTTGTGTTGTATTCAATAAAGGGTGCTTGAAACAAGTTTTAAATCCTTAAAAATCTCTAAATTTCTAGGTTTTTTTCAACTTTTTTTCATTTTGCCGAGTCTGCGCCGAGTCCGAGTCCCGAGTCGAGTCGCCCTAGCCGAGTCCGAGCCGAGTCCGAGTCTCGTTACTATGCTTCAGCTTCTATAAATACAGGTCAGGCATTTTGAATCTAAATTCTCTTTTCAGATTTAATTTCTTTCCGAACTTTTTTCTCATTGTCAAATTTAATGCCTTTTGGCCTAACGCCATGGCCTTGGAAATCTGGATTCACAACTCTTAAAGGTATCTAGGAGGCTTCTAGCAACAGATTCTTTGAAGAAGTTGTTTCATGATAGTACTACCAAACAAGGAAGACCATTTGGAAGATGCTGAAGGAGGACCCTGATTCTGGAGTGAATTCATACTTTAAATACAACCATGATTTTCAGATAGTTTGACCCCACAATAAACATTCATGCCTCAACTTTGAGCTTCCATAAATTCACCTTCATTTATGAGAACAGAAGGCATTCAAAAATATTGGCACTGATTTAGACTAGAGCATAGTCATGTGAACATGTGGGAGCATGGAGGTGGGGACACCATTTTATATCAGCATATGAGTGTAAATGAATAAAGGTGTGGCTATAAAATATATATAAATATAGATAACAAAGATGAAGGTACAGTAACAGGGTTTTTGCCCCTAAATTGTAATTTATCGGTGACCTATGTCACAGGATTCACTGAATTTAATTCATGAAGTTCGAAATTTGGAAAACATAAAAAAAAAAAATCTAAAAAAATTGTTTCCGTTCACCCTAAAATTCTCATGGATAAGGACTTCGAGTTTTTTAATCCAGTTTAGGTTCAGATACGAGGCTGGGACTGCTCTAGGTTTGTCCAAAGTCTGGCCCAGGCTTCCTTGATTATATTCTATGTTTGAGCAGCCCCGATAAATTAACCTGTACGTGTTCTTTCATCCACAGAGCCAGAAATGATCACAACAATAAACAACAGTTGAATCCACAACATGCAACCAGGTAAACCTGGATGCGTCCGCCGCACCCCCCCCCCACCTTAAAATAGCTTGTCCCTGTCCCCAGGACCCAGGATGTCCCGGGTACAGGGGGACAGTCCCCTAGCATCCCCTTTTCTTTTTTTCAAAACTTGGGAAATGTCCCCAAAACGGGGAAACGGTCAACGGGAAAAAGGGGACCATCCCGGGAACGGCCAGCCATCCCCCACGTCAAAGCATGGTCAAAACAAAAAAAAACACACAGTAGTATTAACTACTTCAAGCCTAACATTCTTTCTGAAAATGTTGCCAAAAACCTCCTTAATCCATTTCTTGAGATTTGCTTTCACAAACCCAAGTTTGAAAGCAAACCTATACATCTTAGAACCCTCACACAAAGGGCAGCTGCTCCACCAAGAGGCCATCAAAGCAGAGAGAGAAGGGTGAAGAAGCCAAATAGACTCAAACTTTAAAAGACGCCTCAAAGGAGCCGAGTCTGTTTTGAAATCAAGGAAAATAGGATAGTGAACCAAACTAGAAGCCATACCAATAGATGACTCGAAAAATGCTCAGCCAATCTAGAGAAATAAGAAACCTGTCCAAATGCTCAACTTTGTTACAAAAAACAGCTCTTCTGTTGTTCCAGTAAAATCTGCCAATCTTAGTAATAATATCAAAAAGAGCATGCTTATTTATAAAATCTTTAGAATCTAATTCAGATTTTTAGTGTGCGATCTCCCACCCCTCTCATCCTCTGGACCAGTTATTGTGTTGAATTCACCCCCTATGACAAAGATATGCCTGGACCATTGATTGATAAGATCTGCAATCTCTTTCCAAAATACTATCTTCCAGATCAGACAATTTGGCCCATAAACATTAATGCAAAACTCTGAAATATCCTCATAGAAGGATTTGAATTCACAGGCAAGAGAATTATCAGATAAAGCAACCTAGGAAATGGATGTCAAAAGCAGATTCAATAAAACGCAAAGATGACCTGAAGCTGCGACAGCTTCAATCTCAATACCATGCAAAAATTTCCAAGAAAAAGCAAGCAGCCTTCAAATTCCTGAGGGGAGTTTTAGTTTCTTACATGAAGACAATGTAAAGGAGGGAGGGAAGGGGAGGAGGAGGGGAGAGAGAGAGAGATTGCATTTAACCAAATTCCATTTGTTAGGGGAATTAAGAACCCTAATGTTCCAAGATAGAAGATTCATTTATATGAAAGAGGGTACTTCCCTTCCGCCTTGAAGCCATTCATTGTTTGTTGCAAAGCAGCAACCTTTGGTCCTGATAGAATCTTATAACCTTACAACTGTGTTTTCCGACCTCTTCTCTTCTTGACCAACTGGCTTTCCAAACCTACATCCAAGCTGACTTGAACCAAACCTCCCAGATTTGAAAGCAAACCATTCACTTCCTCAGTGCTCAGGCTTGGGGGATATTGTGCTTTTTAATCTCCTTGACAAGGTCCTAATTCTCCATCAAGATACGTCCATCCAACCATAGATCAAAAATAGGGGAGAAAATTTCCCTAACATTAGTCAAATCTTTAAGGCTAACATCAACTTGAACATGAACATCCACCAGAGGGATCTCAGACTCTTAACTCTATCTCCCGAGTAGGCTCTCTTATACAGTCCCAATGAGATGAAGAAGGGCCTCTAAAACCAGAGGAATTTTTCCTTTAGAAAGAGCAGCAGATGTAAAGACATTCCAAGAGGGAGATTTCGCTTCATCAGTGAAGAACCAGTAATGGTTTTGTAAGAAGAGAAACTCTTGCAAGGATTTAGAAGAAGCTTTAACTTTCCAAATCCTACCAGTTCGCAGAAGAACAGAGGCAAGCTTAAGACTGCAACCTCAGCTTAAAAAGACATGAGCTAGCAACATGGCCCATTTTATGACAGGAAATACAGTAAAAAGGACAATTCTCATAGTCCAGCTCTTGAATAAAATAACACAGAAGAAATTCAAAGGCAGAATCTGTTTAGGTAATGGCAGGTCACAGTCTCTCTTAATTTTCAGACTAGTGTAGATAGCATGAAAAAGGATCCAAGGAGGACAGATAAAGCTTCACCAAGACTCCCAAACTTCTGCCAATGCCTTCTAAACAAGATTGACTCCAGAATTCCAAGGGGAGGATAAGTCTTACACATATATCAGCTAAGGATGACAGAAGCTCCCCGCAGAAAAGATTTAGGAGTTTGACTCCAGAATTCCAAGGGGAGGAGGAAAAGTCTTACACATTTGTCAGTTAAGGATGACAGAAGCTCCCCACAGAAAAGATTTGGGGGTCCAGCATTTCAACTCCACAGGGAAGACTCCCAAGCACAAGAAACAAAAAGCTCCTTGGCCTGCTAAGCATTGGAAGAAATTTTGACCAGGAATAATCCCTTAAGAAGGAAAAAAAGCGAAAAACAGACCTACAAATCCCTTCAGCCCAGGAGCAGATGACAGATTCAGAAAACATTTTTCCCTTACAAGCACCTACCACTGCCAGCCTAGACAAAGAACACCTCTCTGCCACTACAATAGAATCTAACAAGAAAGCTGTGGAGCACATTTCTGACACTGCCTGGACATGAATCTAGGGCTTTCCATACACAGATAAAGGCCCCACCTTCCTGTGCCTTACATTCCTGTGGGGTAGTCCTGTTTGCCCCTGTAGCAGGGCTACCCCACCACAACCAACCCCTGCTGCATCTAAAATGTTGAGGACCTCCAAGGAATGAAGATCTCTTCAACCCAACTGTTTCCCACCTAAACAAATTTGAAACCTACGACTCCCTCATCTTGTTTGTTCATCACATAAATACAATGTCGTTTAACAAATCTTGTACATAATCAGCATTAAATAAACAATAAATAAATAAAACACTACACAATTTGAAATACCTTGAATTTATAAATAAAGATTAATGATTTAGGTTAAGTTAGTTCAATTTTTTTAAAACATTGAGTAACTATGAGCAGAACCCTACCATGGGTTCATCCTGGAAACAGCCCGCAAATGTTAGGTCCTTCATAGAACATATCAGAAACATAATCAGCATTTACAGGAGGTGGAAAAGAACCAGTGGTTAAGAACACAGGATGTTTTCAGAATTATAAGAACCAGGAATAGTAGCAAGAATTAGAGAGTTCTAGGGAAGAGCTGCTTCAGTTCAGGTTTGCAGAGAAATTGTGTAGAATCTGGCAACTTCAATCAAAATGCTTGTGAATAATTTCCATCTAACAATAAATGATTAAATTTCTGTGAGTGACCTCTAAATCTTTTATCCAAGAATGATGGCATCAAGGAGACGTTTATTTAAGGGAATTTATGAGGTAAATAACTGATTGTTGAAAGTACTACTTCAAAACATTGCAATAAGATTTACATATTAACTCAAAGTCTTTATTTACATAAAGTTGGAAAAACAAAACAACTGGATGAATCAAGAATAACCTTCTAGCCATCCTTAACTGCTGGCGATACTCTGCAGTACTGCTAAGTGCATAGCAGCCAAGCAAAAATTCCCAAACTTCAGCTCTTACAGATGGATCCACACCCTGATCATTCAAAAATACAGATTTCTTTACCCAGCATGCAAAGCAGAAACCAATCACAGAATACTAAGTGCATCAGCATCAACATCAAAAAGAAGAAAACTTTTAACAATAATAGATCCAAATGTAGTGGATCGTGATCATAACCATATCTACAATAACTTTGATTAAGTTTGAGCACAAAAAACTACCCCTTAAAAAAGTCGACTCTTGTTTCTGTAAAAGAAGCTGCCAATGTTGTGCAATACTAAAAATAGGAGGTTATGTGCTGATGTCTGTGTAGCCATGTACATACATTCATTTATATTCCCAATTATAAGAGAACCAGAAAATCAATCAAGCATCATGTCAGACACATTAAAGTAAAATCTACACTTATATAAACTCTTAGAAAAGAACAGTTAAACATAATCATTGTTGCTTTCTTGTATTGTCTCAATCATTTAATGCCTACTGATCTCCAAATTACCACAGCTACATTATAGTTTATTGACCAGTCAACCTGATCAGTAAACCTTATGAGAAATTTGAAAATAGTATTTTTTTTAGGCATAGCGCTGGAGTTGGCAGTCCAGGAAATGTGCTGATAGCTTAACCATAGTAGGCATGTTCATTGAAAATGAAATACGAGGGGTTCAAACTAAATAAATTCAGAGAAAAACAAAAGTTAGAATCATTTCCAATTAAATATCCTAAAGCATCTAGAATCTCCAAAAAGGGAATTTTTATAGGTACAATTGTAACAAGGCAAGGGAATGTAGATTTCTCCAATATGAAGACTTTTTCCTACTGTGAGATTAACCAATTATTGCAGATACAATTATACAAATGATCAGAGGGAAAAGGCAAGGAAATTGTAGAGGATCTTGCAATATGTTTAGGTGGCTGATGACTTGAAATGAAAGGTAGATAATATAAATGCTCAAGAGTAAACTCAGAATATCCATTGCATTGGATAAGAAAAATAGAAGATTCATTGCTTTAGAGAGGAAAAACAAAAGATACATGATTGACTCAAAACATCAAACAATGCTCTGATCTAAAACAGGTCAGATATTCAGAAAAACTGCAGGATGAAGATGTACAATAAGTGAGACATTTGAGCCCTGGGGCCCCAATTACTTCAAAGGATCGGCAAAAGAACTGCCTATGGATGAACAGTATATTTCCTCAATAGTATCAACAGCCCAGCAAAATTATGTACTTGGAGGATTGGGTAGGGATCAGCTACCTCCCTCAGAGCCTTAGTTTACTCCTGTAAACAAAGAGCCTGCCCGTTTTCTTTGTCTTTTTTATGTGTATGTGTGGCACAAGGAGTGGGAGAGGGTAGATATAAATAGACTTGCAGTGTTTTTAGACGTAAACCTTGATTAAAGGAACTAAATTATGCTTTTGAGATAGTAGAGATTTACATAGAAAAACAAAATACAAATACACGAGGTCCAATTCTAGATCAAATAAACTTGAGCGAAAAAAAAATTCTGGAGAAAAAAGAAAAGCAACATATAGAACTCTTTTCAATCAAATATCCCAAAGCATGCAAAACTTCTTCATAGAGAATTTTTTGATGCAGGGTCAACTAAGTTTGGAGATAGTAGTTCATCATTCGCTTGCTCTGCCCAAAATACAAGGTTTTAATACAAACAAGCAGAAAATAAAAAAAAAATGTTCTTTTTTTTTCAATTTGGAAGATATTTTTGCTACTGTAGGTTACTTTTTGCTGTCATGCTGCCCTTGGTAAACATGCATAATGATTGTGCTCTTTTATCCAATCATCTTGTTTTATGATTTCTTGTCATTGTAAGCATTCATTGCAGATATCTCTTTCATATTTACATTTTGCTGAATAATCACTTGCACCCAACATAATTTTACAGAAATTAAAAAAAATAAACATCAACAGCTACCCTCATGGCCATAGAAAATTTAATATCCTGCCCATCATTGACACAAGTTATGGTTCTCCAAATATTGTATTTATTTTATGGGTTCTAGCATATCAAGCACTAACATGTCAGCAACTGGCTTCTTTCAAAGGTCAGGATTGTTCAGGAAAGCAAGGCTGCAAGAGATTTGAACAAAGGTTAGATTGGATGTTGAATGTGCTAGCAACAAATACATGAGAAAATATTGCTTTGCTTCTCTTGAAACTGCATGGTATGTATATAAGTTAATAACTGTGTCTGGCCTACCCAAAAGAAAATCAACAATGCAAAATTGATGAGATATGCAATGTCATATGTATTAAGGCATTCACTTTAAGTAGGTTAATGATTAGGAGAAGCGAATACGATGTGTTTTCCTGTGACTGTTACCAGAACTTATGGAAGGCAGGAAAAATTAATGCCGTTTCTATGGTATTCTCAAAAGAATGAAAGGTAAACAAAAATATTGGTAAAATACATATATAGAAGCCACAAATAAGTTACCAAAGGCAATGTCAAATGGGATGATCTCAAGTGGTAAATCACCAAAGCTTTCACAGTGGAGACCCATGTTAATCCTCAGGAGACATGTTACATGCTTACATGTACAAATATTGAATGTTGAATCAAGTAATTACCACCTTTCCCCAGGGACACATGCTCCCTAGTTTTTTACCCTTTCTAAAAAACCCTGCCTCAGGGAGGCAGGCAGAAAGCCCCCTCCCTGTTCCTTTTTGTTAAGGCTCTTTGGGGACGTCCCAGGGAACACCCACCATTTGGGAATGCCAGGGTGGCAACAGGCTGTCCCAGGGACATTTTGATATCCCCCTGCACAGTCAACCCTTAAAATGAAAAAAGAAAAATTAATGCATCTATATTTACTTTGTGTTTTTTCTGTCAACTAGTATGATTAATGCTGACTCCACAGTTCAAGCCAAACTACAAGAATAATCCAAAAAAAAAAATTATGGACATGATGACCTTTACCTATCACTGATCATGTCGATGATGCATCAGACAAGTGGCCTCATCTAAACTTTTTTGTCCAGGACTGCATAGTGTGCAGACGAACTGCATACTAGAGCATAGGAGGCCAGCAGAGCTGTGTATCAGGGCAAGGACAACAAGCATCATCCCTCATGGGATATCATTAATAGTAGACAGCAAAGACTACTTCTAGGTTTGTAAGTTTGTTAGAAGCAATTCTGTACTACTTGAATCCAACACTATTTTATGATGAATCCTTAAACATTGTCTAAGAAGATCTAGAAGGTTTTTACAACTGCATAGAGAGGATAGTGTTCAATGAGATCAAAAACAAATCCAAAAAGATAAGTAGCTTTATACCAGGTCATAGGACCTTTTTGCTCATAGAATCATAAAATGCAAGGAAGACTATCACCTGTAAATTTCTAGAATTCAGTCTAGTAAGCCTTAATACCTTAAAATTCTTCTCTTTCATTGTTCTTCAGCTATTTAATAATCTTTTTAAAAATCTACTTGTAAGTATATGGTGGGATGATTATGGCCCTTGGGCACTTGAATTTATCAAGATTCCTTGAGCTTTAACTAATTTTGGGTGTATACCTAATCAGATTGTGTTTGAAAACATAGCCACCAAGAAGCATAACCAATGGTTCCAAAATGCATTACACAGTTTGTCCACACCATACACAATTGAGGGAACCAAGACCAATACGATTCAACTAGACAACATTAATCAAAAATCAAATGGGATCATCAAGACTATGGAATCCACATTTACAAAGGACAAACATGATTGGTTGAATCAAGTGAATGTGGAGTCTAATGCAATTTGCAAATCTATAGAACTTCAAACAGGGCCACTGTTAAGAACAGATTTCCAATTTCTAGGAAACAGAGTCGTGCATATTACTGGAACACCTATATTCCCTAATGTGTATACAAAAGCATTTTTATAACCACAAGAGTTGTTATGAATTGAATATTGTGCCTTTTGGGTTATCCAATGCTCCTCCAACATTCAAGGCAATCATGAATGGTATGTTTCTGTGACCTAAGATCCCTTGTACTTGTGTCCTCTATATGGGTATCAACACTTGTAGTTGGAATGTATAATTTTAGATTTTGTTTGCTTTCAGTTTACCCTCTGTTGCTTTGTTTACTGTTTGGTGACTTGATGATCAATTCTCCAAAATGATTGTGAATTAATTCAAATTAAGGAGAAGGCTTATTATATAGACAAGCTTTTGCAAAATGGGACATGCATAATTGAGCAATCCACATATCCAATGAGCATAATTCAACAATGGAGTACTAGGTTTGCATGCTTTATTTTGAAGCAATCTTAAATTGAATGGTATTCTTGATTTGGGTTTATTTCATTTAAAGCATTGCATTCAACTTCATTGGTTAATGGGTTTAACTGATCTTTCGGTTTTAGGTGTTAGGTATTTTCTAACCATAATTGCTTAATCTGTCTTTTAATTCATTAAAATCATTACCCATTATTCCCGTCATTCATACCTAAGGTTCTTTTACCCTAATTCTACATGCAAAGAGTTGAAAATCTCGACCGTTCAATTTTGAAAGACATTAAAGTAAACCCAAAAAATATTCCCAAGAATTATTGGTCAATTGTAAGCAAGTTTTTTAAATTGTAAAATGTCAATCTAGGATGTGTTTTGTAAATCATCAGAGATTATTATATTATCATAAGATCCAAGACTAAATAGATTACAATGAAAGAGATCCAATAATCATGGAGACGTGATTATAGAGTTGACTGAAAGAAAGAGATAATCACGAGGACATGATTATCGACATTACTGAAAAAGAAACAGAAAGCAAACTAATTGAGATAACTAAATAACTAAGAGAGATGAGCATTAGAATAGGAACGGACTGTAGTTCTAATACACTCCCTTAATGCTTAATCTATCAACTAAAAAACTAAGTCTACACATATTATGCTGGTCATCAAAATGCAAAGTGTGCAGAATCCTTTTGCTCCTTCTACTCCTTCTGCTCAGTCTGCTCCGCTACGTGAGCACTTTGCTAAGATGCTTCCTAGTTGGACTTCTCATCAGCCAACCGCTTTCTGCAATACCTCTGTATATGACCAATCTTCCCACAGTAATGGCAAGTAAAAGACTTCTTGGAGCCCTCCTCCGAATCGCCTCGTCCTTTCTGCTGAGTGGACTTGCCTTTGCCAACATCCTTGGCAGTAAATGCTTGTTCAACAGTAGGAGACTCACTGCTGCTCCCAAACTGCTTCTTCCACCGATCTTGCTGCAAAAGCTTGTTGCACATCTCATCAAACTTCAAGTCAACATTGGTGGATGTAATGTTGAGCATTTCGATGAAGTGCTCGTAGGAACGTGGCAAACTTTTCAAAGTGATCACCACCATATCCTCCTCTTCTACCTTACGACCAATGGCTTCCAAATGATCGCGAATATTTTTTACTTTCATCAAGTGCTCTTGCAAAGACACTTGGTCATCCATCATAATACAAAAGAGCATATTCTTCAGAAAGAAAGCCCTTCCCTTGTCTGAGGTCTCATGAAGATCTTTCAAATGCTTCCAAATCTCCGCAGCTGATTTACTAGAAGGTATTTTTGGTAACATGTCATTGGCGATAGATAATTTAAGAAGAATGACTGCCTCTCAATTACTTCCATCATACTTGTCCTGATCCTTCCCAGCAACAGTGGGACGAAGTTCTGTACCGAGAACAAGCACATCCAAACACCGGTATTCAAAGATGGTAAGCATCCTCTGCTTCCATGTGTTGTAATTCTTTCCATTAAACCTTTGCGAGCTTTCCAACATAATATTGGACAAAGATGCCATCCTTCCCGTCTTCCAAAACTCCGTAAATTTTTGAAGAAAAAATTGTCAAAAACTCTTTGCAAATTTTTATTTTTCTAGAAAATTGTCAAAACTGGCAAAAATAAAATTATTTCTTCATACTGCCAGATAGAAAGACATCTCCACATCACCAAAGAGATCACAGAATCCAAAGCATATTCCAAATAAATCAAAAATCCGCAACTTTCAAAAGGGTACCACGACTCAAAATACAGCCGACCATAAACAGCTAAAGCCACACAAACATGCACGTAGCCAGACAAACACACACATAGCTAGGATTCTGTAGAGATAATCACAAGAACAGCACCACAGACAAACACGTACCAGCCGACAACACTGACACTTGATGCTTGTACATACGAATAGGGGAAATCTCGATCAACTCAGGAAGAAGCACGAACAAGCATTAAAACATCTTCAAGTCTCCAAGCACAAGCAACCACACAGAAAAAGACAAAATCAGTCTGAAGGAGACACTCAGCAAATCGCGCCCAAATATAAGATAAATCGCACTTAGAAAGCGATCGCGCCAATACCAAAAACAGAAGATGTGATTTCAGAAAGAAGGTTCCAGAAACCACGTGCAAGTCTCCAACCAACACAAAGAATCCCGATCGCAGCATAAGACGGGAATGAACGAGAAAACGTGGCTCCAGGAACATGCACATCAAAGTCGACGCACGAGAAATATCACGCACAAGAAACATCATGAAGCGCTCACATAGATCAGTCATGCGAATACTTGCAGACAGGAAGAGTCGACATCAGCACTTCAAATCACGCTCAATAGATGACGGGAACAGAGGAGACAGAGTCGTGAATAAGTCACAATCGCTGGAGAGCAGAGTCGACGCTAGGATTCGTGAGTCAAATGAATCACTTCAACGGAAACTGCAATGGAAGCTTTAGATGCCTTCACAAAAGAATACGCAAGTGCACTCACTCACGGGAACTTGAGTCGAACAAGAAGAGACGGGATGCGCACGAGAGGATACATGCGATCAAGCCTCTTACGCACAGAGCACAATACCAATAGAACACACGGCAGAGCAACTTCAGGTCTCCACACACACACAATGTCGTTGCTCACGGGAGAAGACGACTCTTCACGAAAAAAGAACGACCGCTCAAGCAGACGCACACAAACACCCGACTATGCACAAACACGGCTCCAGAAAGCCCATGGCACAACCACGGGATAGTTCGCACAAAGAACACGGGATGAAGAGGGACGATAACGTCTTCAAGAGATTACAAACGAACGAACAGGAACCAGATCGATTACACATGCTCTGATACCATGTTTCGTAAATCATCAAAGATTATTATATTATCATAAGATCCAAGACTAAATAGATTACAATGAAAGAGATCCAATAATCACGGAGATGTGATTATAGAGTTGACTGCTGAAAGAAAGAGATAATCACGAGGACGTGATTATCGACATTACTGAAAAAGAAACAGAAAGCAAACTAATAGAGATAACTAAATAACTAATAGAGATGAGCATTAGAATAGGAATGGACTGTAGTTCTAATAGGATGGTACAAAAAGGTAAGAGTTGTTGTAGTTGTCAATGTACAAGTTAGAAAGACAAGCTTTTGCTTTAACAACCTGGCATTTTTCTCATAAGGTTCATGATAACATTGCAGACTTATATCACAGAGGAAAGCACCAACTTTGTAAGGTTCATTTTGTTAAAACATTAAAAATCATTGTCTTCAATTTAATGTGTAAAAATGACTTGTGTATATTCAAAATTGTATACACAATGAATCAGCTACAAGTAATCCACACAGATATGCAATTGCTCGTATGTGCTTCCATCTTGGTTGTCAAACATTCAAGTCAACTGCCACATTACTTGAGGCCCGGTATTGCCAAAAAAGTAAGCTATAATATAAATTTCCTTCCATACGTAGCAGCATAAGTGAATTGCAAAATATGATAAAAAAAGTATCCACGCATATTACACCAACCAGCAATATTAAGGCAAATAGCATGTATCAAGGTCTTATAGCACTTTCAGGTCAAGAAAGAAAACTAACCCCCAAAACAATTGTCTTGAGTGCCTTTGTGAATCCCACAGGCGTGCCTTCACTGTCAAATGCAGCTCGCCATCTGTCCGGCTTAAGTATCTTACTTCCCTGTATCATAAGAGCAATGAAATTATGTAAACTGAAAACTGTATTCCTTTGCATCAAAATAAGCTCAACAAAGCAGCAGGCTAAAGCTACTCTGATCGTATAATTACTAGATAAGAAAAAAGACAAAACCCTCAGAAATGTATACTTGAATAGAAATAGTGTGTATACTAAAGTAGGCAACAGCATAGGAAAGAGCTATTAGCCTCGAGAGAAAAAAATGAATAGACAATCTAATACATTATTATACAGATTCTCCAATATATTGTAACAATAAGTGGTTAAAGTGAATCTAGAACACCTGGAATTAAGATTCCGATACATCCTATTAAGCATATCCAGTCTATCTTGAGGTCATTGTAGAGCTTTATATGAGGCTCCCCGTTAGACAGCATAAACACATTTCTCAAGGATTCCTATGTGCTAGACACTTCTCCAAAATGCAGCTTGCTCAACACGTTAAATTCCCCTTACAAAAGCTAAAGAGACTTCATAGCCACATGCATCTTTGAGACAAGTACAAACAAGATGCTCATGAATGGTGATGCATACATGGCCAAGGCTCTATTTACTTGCAGCCTCTTGCAATAAAAATCTCTCTCAAGTATGCATCTTTTTTATTTTTTAACTTTCTTGTTTTACATTCGTTGTTATATATTATAATTTTATAACTTCTACTTTATGTTTTGTAATTGTAAATTACAAATGTGTATACAGATTCAACAAGTTGTGAATTCTTAATATTCAACTAAGCAGAATTGGTTAAACGCAACCGATTGGGTGTAAAAAAAGCCAAGGGTTTAGGCTTTGTGCACTTCAACTTGCATCCCTAAATGTGCCAACTTAGACGCTATTGTGGGAGTGGCACTATCGTTGATTGTGGTTCAAATGAAATTGAACCAAATGTTGACTTTGATGCTTTTGATGAAGATTATTAAATATTGTTTGTAATTTTCATTGTGTATTGACATTTGACAAATTGCCGAATTATGAATTTATGAATAATTTCATTTTTACAAATTAGGAGGTATTTAAATATTTTGTCTATTGGTGATTATGAGTATCATTGTTTTTATATTTTATAATTTTAAAATTTTTAATACATATATATAGCCAAATCCAAACACGTGCCCATACCCAAGAAAGAAAAAAATTGTTGTCCCTAGTGCCTATACCCATACCAGGACTGGCAGCTTAGCTTTAAAAGAATCTTTAAATTTTTGTATTAAAAATGATTTTTCAAGAACTATGAAATAGTTTATCCAGGTATTTGCACAAAAACTAAACTTCCTTAGCAAGTTGAGCTATAAATATTGTCCAAAATGCACTAGAGACAAGCTATCTGTTTTGGGTCTTATAGATCATTGCATGACAACTTGTTATTTGTGAAGCAAATGATTTTACATATAATGCATATTTTCATTCATTGGTCCTCACTGAACCTGGCAGCAAGAACCAAAATGTATGAATCAGAATAGTTCAGTGAATAGTGACTGTATTCTGTAGAGGGTGAAATTGCAATTTGCAATTGTTATTTCCAAATTGAGGTCTTAATTTCCTTAAATTGTATTTGCAATTCACTCGTAAGTTCGAAACACTTATTTAGGCTAGACGTGAGACCTCATCTTCCCTTTCATTCTCCACTGGAGTTCAGTCACATTCAACAACTAGTAAGCATAGCCATGCATTACCATATCTTGTTTCCACAGGCACAGAGGTGTTACTCATTTAAATTTTTTTCTATAGAAATATTGATGGTAGCATTTGCATAACTGTTAAACAGAACAGTAGATTGTTCTTGCTGTCTTTTTTCACTCATTGTTTAATAAATTAATAGCATCATTTCTAGTAAAAATTTTTGTTGTTGAAAGTCTTGCGATGTGCGACTGAAGTGGAATGACTTATGATTTGCAAATTGTTGTAGGATTTACTGACTGGAGTAGTAAATTTGTTATGTTCATTGGGGGTGGAAAATTCTACTATCAAACTACCAAATGAGATAATTATTTTATCATAAAATTTGCTCTGCAATATAGTCACCTAGAAGCATGAAAACAAATCCTTGATTTTTTCTATACATCATAAATATGGAGGTCATTGTGTATATTTGAAAGTCTGGAAATTCCTATTCCTGATTCTTCGTATCCCTTTTATATATACACATATTTTTATCTTAGAGTATTCAATTATTTCCACGTTAAGGCTAAATTAGAGCATCTCCATGCTAGAAACGCCAAATAAGATTGACCATCCATAAGAATGCATGAATGATGTTCTTTTGCATAAACAAAAAGCAGTTCAATATTTACATAAATAATATCCAGCTTTTGAGCCCTTCTTAGACTATTTCATGTATACCATACCATGAAAGGTTTGTTTTCACTCAAACAGCATCAGTAAATTTTTGAGAGACTGTCTATGCAACAGCAAACAGTGTTGGTAATGCAGAAAATTACCTCAGTTAAATAAGAAATTTATACTCCCTCATATCTGAGTCAATGTCAGAAACGCCAGGATAGATTTTGTAATTTACGGTCTATTTCGGAGTAGTGTTCTTATGTCTGAAAATCCCCTCTTCAGAAACAAAGACAAAACTAGTTGCAAATAAAGTTACTAACTTGATATCCAACTGAATTAAATTTTCAGCTGGGTGTCCAGTGTTATTTCAGAATAGGGTTCTCATGTCTGAAACAGCCCCCTAAGCAACAAAGACAAAACTAGTCAAATAAAGTTACTCAATGTCCAACTGAATTAAATCAATTTAATACAATTTTTCAAATCCAAGGTCACTAGTAGCATTATCAATGAGCCAATATTACACTCCATTGATATTGGGGTGTTATATCTACTCAGATGATATCCTCAGTACTTTGAACAGCCATCAGCCTACTAGATTGAGGTGAATTCTCTCTCTTTTCCACCAAGTAGATATTGCTTTCAATTTATTCAAAGCATCATTCAGATACATTTTCTTTTGTGCGAAGAGAAAAAATAAACTGAGGTAATATAGAGAAATAAGTGTATCTCATATTTATAGGTTTATTAAACAACAAAGTGGATTTTAAATAGCAGATAAACAGTGACTATGTTCCAAAGGGTTTCTGGAACAGGGATGGTGGGGGCCGGCAGGATGCATTTCCAGGAAGGCTGCAATGGGAAGCCTTATTTTAGGGGACAGCAATTAAAAAAATGGGGAAATTTTTAAAATATAAGAAATTTCAATTATTCAGAAATAATTTATAAATATAAGGCATTCATCGTATACATCATAGAAACATGGCCTTGTGCCCAATGCATGAAATACAAGGCACTAGACCAATGAACATAGGCCTTGGGATATAGTACTTTTCCAGTAATGTATCTGAGTTGCACCCTGATCCAACCCTCCCCACAAATTGCATACGCTGAAGAGTGTCACAAAGCAGTCCACCCTGGATTGTGAGTATCCTAGAGAGGACCCAATCTGCCCTATGTTGACCATTGCAATAATGCAAGCTCCAAGCCAACATGTTGCTGCAAGAAAAATGATCCAAGAATCCAAGCTCATCAAAGCCTCCTTACTGTGTGATATGCACCTAGGCAACAACCTTGATGGTTTCAGATCTCCATGGCCTGCCTAGTGGTTCAGATACTCCATATGCAAATATCATGGAGTGAACAATACTATCTTTATGCTTGGAATCAAAGCATGATGCAGGTCTCCTTTCAGAGGAGTCAGTGTTATTTATATTAGGATCAGGACATAGTGATGTAAATTCATACCCTCCTTCAGAATTGATGTTTTTCCACATGTTGGTATAAGTTGATACCCTCTTTCAAAATTGATATCTTTTTGACATGGTGTAAGCTCAAACCTTCTATGTTGCTGTTTTACAGACCTAACTACCACTGTCAAGAGCTGAAAGATAATGAAAATGGCTATAAATGTTAGAATCCTATTAAAAAAATGAGGAACTTGAACCAGATTCTCAAGCAAACTGACTTTTTCTTTTTTTATATGACTTTTCCTTGCCTGGGCTGTAGGGGAAGGCTGGCCATCCCAGGGATAGCAGCTGTCCACAATTTTTTTAAAGGGGATGGGCCTAGGGAAATTTCTTAGCCATCCCCAGTATGGGGATGGCTGGAATTTCCCAGGGAACGGATCCCTTTGGAACATAGAATCATAAAAATGAAACAAATCTACGTTGTCTTAAATTCTGACCTCTCCTCATCCTGCTATTCAAATGTAATCCTTGAAAAAAGAAATTGATTCATTTCACCATCATGAACCCCCAGACCTACAGCTGAATTTCAATCAGACTTCATTCACTAAAAATCTTGGAAACCCCCTATAATCTGACCTACTTAAGAAGCAAATACATTTGCACAAAAACACTAATTCAATAGATACCTTTGCTACTATTTGTAGAAGTAAACAAATAAATCTACATATTCACAACTTGGACAAAATAAGTTTAGTATAGTGCCATAAACAGCAATTCTCAAATACACTGGAGACTCCAATAGAAGCATATCACATGGACACACATCAAAGCTTTGGGTATCCTAGTTTCAAAGAATTTGATGTTCTTGAAAGGCTGCAGAGGAGCTCTCATTATTTTAACATTAAAATAAACAATAACGCAACCCAGAGACATTAGTTTTCAGATGAAAAGCATCAAAGATAAAGTTCTATTTTAGTTGCCCAATTAGTTGCACCATTATTCCAAATGCAAGAGCTGTTTCGAGCTAATAGCATGTTAATCTAAACTTAGCCAGAATCTCCAACTAATCACAAGTTTTTCTATTAACTGTAATATAGAAATATTCAGTATTTCTCCATTTCAAAAATTTATATGATTTAAGAAACGGTGACAATGTCCTCCTTTTTTGTCTTTCATCTGAAATATGCCAATGAAGGTTTTGGGAATACTTTCCAATTAATTATTCTTCATGAGTTTCATAACATTATGTATGAAGCAAGTTCATCTAGGAGTCACTTGGCAGTAATTTGGGGGAATTTCACAGTAAATACCCAGGTTTAAACTTATTGACTGTGCCCTCTATTGTCTAATTGATTGTGCTGTATCAAATGGTGGTTTCCATTGTTGGCATACAATTCCTTTGCACACAAAATTGAAGAGTCTCTGATATTAAATTTGAATGTATATACAATATTCATTAAAAAAGAAAAAGGAAATTGCATGCCAACAAGCCTCATCATCCTAAAGACAACTCTGTTCTGTATATATGTCATAACAGCAAGTTCAGGCTGGCAAGGGCATGGGAATGATGGGTGGGCACAAGCAGGCTGACTAGTAAACTAGGTTAATCTCTACAAGAACTCTGACCAAAAGCATCAAACTGCCAAAGAGCTGGCAAAGAGGGCTGAGACTAGTTGGGCATGAACGCAGGGGCCATCTTCAATAACATAGCAACACAAGACTTGACAACAAACAGAAGCAATAGAGTCCAAAAAAATTAAAAACAATTACCTATACATAATATGGGTTCTAAAATCCTAAATAAACACTACCATCATGGATAAATATAGATCACATAAAAAGATAACATAGAAGATCTAATAGAAAGACCTGAAAAAAGTATGGCCCCTAACACTAACCCAAATTGCACATCAATTGCATACAAAGAACACAAGAAAACATCATGTTGTTGGAATGTGGTCTGGCAGTATGTTGGCACATCTAAAGCAGCAAAGATAACATGGATTCTAATATCAATAACAAAATGTACCAACATGGATAAATGTGGCTGACATAAGCAGAGATACCAAATGGCCTCATAGCTCAGAGCCTCGAATCTGAAACTTGCATCCTACCAGCCACCTGTATCACAACAGTTGCATACAAACAACAACTAAATCATCATGGTTATCGGTTTGTGGATTAGTGATTGGATTTGTCAGGTTACAAACATCAGGGGTGAGTCCCTCAAATTAAAGTGGTCTCCTTGTTACATGTTCATGCATCCCTTAGTATTGTAGCGAAGGAGTTAGCTTTCTAACAAATCAGTAAAAACTCAAAGGGCATGTCTCCAACATCAGAGTGTTCTAGCAGTATGATGGGGCACTTACTTGGTTTAAGCCTGCTGCGTGTTCTCCCAAACAACCCGGCCCAATGTTAAAGTGATGCTTCTTATAGGCTAATCAGAGATCCTGTAGCATGTCGAAAATAGTACAGAAATTTTCTAACCAACCAGCACTACGTGATGTGTTAATGTGGTATTTGTGCTAGTGGTTGCAGATGGGTTGGGGCTTTCAATGAATCACTGCTCCAAAGGTAGTATGACCGCATGACCAGCTTCTTTGCTAAAGCACAATTCTGTACCATGATGAAGATACAGATATTTTCCAACTAACCAACCAACACTTGTTTGGAACGAACAGGTACTTAGTCCCCAATGTTTGAAGTGGTGGCTATACTATTAATAGCAAGCAAGTTGGCTTTCGATGAATCCCTGATCTGAAGACAGTAAGTCTATGTTGCTGGTTTCTCAGCCAAAAAGAAAACTTGTACACGAAAAACATTGTTCAGAAATTCTCCGACCAGCCAGCGATTCTGTACTATGACTAGTGCCCCCGACTAGCAGTGAAGTAGTTAGGTTTTCAATGAACCCAAAAGCTGTATATAATTAAAGAGAATTTTTGTACCATTACAAAAATTGAAATGGTTGGCCTTTGATCCATTCAGACAAAAAGGGTGAGGAGAAAAATAAACACACTAAAACGTGACAGCTAGATGCAATGGGCAAAAGGGGTCGTCCAATTCAAAACTGTGAAACATACCTTGGAAGGCGAATAGGATCCTGCCCTGCCCTTCCCCTTGCCCTTTCCCCTCCGATCCCGATCACCAACAAAGGAAGCCACCCTGCACAAATTGACTGGTCCTCCTCCACCACAAACCCATCCACTGTCCTGCCAATCCCCAGACATGGCAAAGGCAAATCCCCTCCTCCTTCTCCTCCTCCTCCTCCTCCTCAAATCCTTCAACTCATCTTTCAATGTCCCAATTACACGAGTCCAGCAATTCTCATCAATGCACACCTTTTTCCTCCACTTGTTTTTCTCGTCATAGATCCTGTCAATCAAACAACCCCACATTTTAATTTTTTTTAAATAGCTTGAATTAATCGCCTACAACAGATGCGCAATGCAAATAACAATGTCACATTGTCCAATCTAATCCAATCCAAATGGAATAGAAGAATGCCATTAATGATGACAAAACAAGTGGGTCTCAACTATCAACTGCAGATTCACAAACTAAGATTAAAATACCTAAAAATAGCCCGCTATAATCCTACTCGCGCTCCAGACGACTATTTGTAATCTGCAGTGCTGGCCGGCGTCTGCAAAACCAGAAAACCTTGTAAAACGTGGTCACACGGAGATTGGCTTTGGTTGCTCCTCTATGTGACCACTAGCTTATGACTGGGCCAAACCAATTCAGAACATTATTTTAGAACAAAACTAATTACACAGACGGGAGCAAAAGTTGACCTCGGGATTCTCATTTATATGTGTTTTAACTCTTCAAATTTATTGCTTTTTAATTTACCATAAAAATGGTAATCATCATTTTTTATGTGCAATCGTTGCTGTAATTATGTCATACGAGGACAGATAATTATGATTATTATTGGAGGGTTTCTTCCAACAGAACTTGTTTTTTACATTAAAACTGTAAGTTTGTAGGTTTTTTCTTAAAACATCCGTATAACGGGACAGTAAAAAATTAAAACAATTTATATTAATTTTATAATTTATGATGTTAAAAAAATAATGGGATTTTAGTTTATTGGTAAAGTTGAATGATTTTGTACAAGTCCACCAAAGATCAAGTCTTGTTGAGAACAAGATCACAACATCATAATAGATGAGATTGAGATCATACTCCTAACTTTAACCAAATAGATACCTCTAATTTTTAACTCTTAATCGAAAAATTATAACCAAAAATATTTGTAATCATAACATATAAATATTAATTTTTCAAATTTATTATAAATTTTATAAATAACTACACTCTTTAGAATATATTTTGTAGATAATAGTAGTATATAAAATTGATTAATTAGTAATTGATCTGATTATAGACTAGAGTTCATTGTCATATAACTCTACTTATAGTGTAGATGTTGTATAGGTCTACTTTACAAAAGCTAACATTAGAATATTAGCAATCCACTATTCTATAAAATGGTATATCTTCTAAAGCAAAGGGTTCTTTTTCAATCTAATTAGTGGCAATCCATTGTAAGGATCATGTAATTGATTTGTAATTAATGTAGATAGTAGATCACATTATTTATTAATGTGTTTATTGATAAAATCATTGTTTCAAGTGTGGAATTATAGAAAAAGTGCATGTATGTATGAATTATAGTGTTGATAAGAGCAAATAATAATGAAAGGGTGTGTATATCAACAAGTCGATAGGACAAGACATGCGCAAAATAAAGAGAGCATCAATCTTTGAATTGGATAAACTTAAAAAGAGAGAAGATAACACAGGTGTAAAGGATCTCCTCCTCTAGCCACTCTCTCATGAGTTAATAGTTTATTACTTTTTAGAACTTTTTACATAAATCTTTTGCACAATCAGCAATTTTTAAATACCAAACAAGCCTTACAATCACTCTCATACTTCCTTAATCATGTTATCACTCCTATAAAACTCATAAAATCAATAATAACTCAATTCAACCAATTTCTTAAGAAACACGAAGAGAATTGTCTTATATTGTTTACCATGGCCTCTCTTTGAGTTATACAAAGAACATGAATGGCAAGGAAATGTTGAAGTATTTTAGTTTCTTGAAAATCTATAGACTATATTTTGTCCTATCAAGGATGTTTTCAATTGTAATGTAACTCACATCTAATGATTGTCTCCACATACAATAAATTAACTATCGTCGATTTTTCCATCCCTTATTAGTTTATAAATGGCATCAATGGCCTAAGTATCTAGCTCGGACCATGCACCTCTATCTCTCTTCTTCCATGAAAAATTGTCTATAACTTAGTTGAATCATATTTCTTGCTAGAATAAGTCACTAAAAGTTTGAAGTACAAGGATGAATCTTCGTGGGAACTTTGAGTGGCTAAATTAATTAATTTCAAAAACTCAAAATTGTTCTATTTTCTAATTATACATTCTAAATTCTAGAATGATTTTGATTCGACAAAAACTAGAGAACACATTAAATAAGGTGTAGTGCCCTACCTTGTTTCTTAGATGCTAACTAACCTTACACTTGACTTTGCCTCTTAAATGAAACCTTCTATGTTCCCTAAAAATGTTGATATAACCATTCACTTTTGATTTGGGTTGGGAGATAGACTAAGAGAAGTTTCATGTTCAACACTTTTCTCAATTCTCAAAAGAAATAATTTTTTACCACTAGCATTAATCAACTTATTTCCCTTTTGTGCACTTACCAAGGAGATATCTAATTTTCCTCTAAATAAGCATTGATGATGAAGCTCTTACCATTATTTCATTAGCTTATTCATGTTGCCCCTCCTATAACAAAGAGCATATCTAAGATACATGTATGAATTACAAAACACCCCATAGCTCACTATCGTCCTAATCATGCTCCACATAATCTTTTGTAGTCTATGATTTGGTTGGTATCTACAAAAACTAGAAGATCTTGTAGAGCATGATCAGAAGGAGATTGGCTTGGTTCCTCCTCAATGCAACTGTGAGCTTATGGTTGGGCCAAAATATTTTAGGATAGTATTTTACAACAAAACTAATTACACAATCCTTAATAATAGCTAACCTCAAGATTCTCATTTATATTTTTTAATATTTTAGATTTATTGTTTTTTAATTTACCATAAAAATATTTCTTATTTATTTATAATCATTGATTGAAAATATGTCATGTAGGTTGTTTTGGTGATGGCAAGGAGAGTTTCTTGCTATATAAATTTTTAAATATTATTAATAGTGTAAATTTATTCATGTTTTAATATTTGTAATAATGGGATTAAAAAATAAAATACTTTAAATTAAACACACTTCATAACTGAACTTTGTCAATCACTTATTTCTCAATGTAACATCTTCAAATCCTAGCTTCCAAGTCTTCATGGTTCCTTAGGTTTATTAGCATAGTTCTTATCCAAACACAAATTTCTCTTATAATGTTCTCCAATATCACTTCTCACCATAATTCACAACTAATTTTCACTTCTTTATAATTCTTAACTTAGCTCGTTAGTTTACATCATAGTATGATCAATTTCACACACAAAAAAATTGGTACTTTCTTTTTCTTGTTGTGTGAGTCTATATAGACATCTAATGATACTTTTTAAATTTAATGCTTGACCTATTTCATTTCTTTTTATTCTTATCATAGCTTATCTTCATGGTTGAACATTGTATTACAAATTACTTTTAATTTATTATACGGTAATGTACATTATTATACATAATATACATACCACAAGTCTCATCTCAAATAATTGTACTTCCCTTCATATAATCTTCTACTTGGTAGTGTTTTAGTCTATCACCATTAACGTAGTCACTCACTTGATCACCTTGTAGGGTCTTTAGTTTCATAGATCTATAGGTTGCTAATTCTTCAATTTTTATATAGTCTAAGCCACCACATTTTTAAATTTCTTGATTTCTTAATTATATTGTCATATAATTGTTGGAGTGACCAAGATCATAATGTAAGAACAAATATTAACTCCACAAGTTAATGATGAGAAAAAATAAGCATGTCTATCAAATAAAATAAGAGTGTCAAACATACAATGATCAACTTTGCATATATATGCAAGGAAGAGGAGGTAGGAAGATAGGATTGAACATCTTACTACCCCTCGAAATGTACAACGCATGTTATCTCATATGAAAAATGTGAGATCATGTGTCTCAACCACATGAAGTGAGAGAAAAACTAAAAACTATCTGTGGAAACTTAACAAGTGCGAATGAGTCAACCTAGAAAGAGTGATATGCTAACTAGTTTGATAATGGTCTTGTTTACACTAACACCATCCCTTCAGTGCAATTTAGAGAGGATAAGTACAATAATAATGGATCCCAAATATTAGGCCATATTAAGTACCCACTTGTATAAATTTATCATAAATGAAGTAAAGGAGAAAAACGTATAGGAAACAATCCTCTCCAAAAGAGAAATGATACAATGAAAATGTACAAGTGAAGAAGATAGAAGATAAAAAGGATTTATCATGACCTACCAAGGACTCCTAGCACAATGCATAATAAATCCCCCCCATAAGAGAGAAAATATAAAAGGTCTATGTGACCCCCCAAAAGGTGAGAAGGAAATAACTCCATGCAAATAAATTCTCCCTCCCAAAATTGAGATGCTAAGAGAAACCATGCAGGCTCCCCTTAAAATATGTCTTGTAATGTTGTTAGATGCTCAACACTCGATGTTGAAGATGATCCATGAATGTTGAACAATATTTCTCCCCTTGGGAAGAAACAACATCACAAATGCATGCAATGTGACTTCCCATTCCAAATAGTAGTATGTACGAAGGAAGATGTATTTGTCTAAATTTTGCATGTGATACAAAGACATAGATGATGCCCATGATGATGTCTTCAAATATTTCTCAAATACACCATTTGAAAGCTAATATAGAATAGGATCCAAATGTGTCTATGAGGGGATACCAACATTGATGTGGCTATCATCAAATAGAAGATTAATGTCCTTGATAGTTTCTTCCAAATCTACAATGTGGGACTCTACAAACAAGGATGATATGTTTGGTAGAAATGCATCCCAATGTGGAAATTATGGTAAACTAATATCGATGTCTTAGTGCATAGAATCACTATAAGCCATGGAGATTAAACACTAGATTCAAATGTAGCAACAGATGATGGATGGGATGAGATATCAATGCAGGCCATGGGGCTACATTGTTCCTCCCCAAAAAAGTTTGATGTCTCACAAGATGCCAAAGTGAGACCATATGATGTTTCTACATGTAGTGAAACTAGATGATCAAGTAAAGGAATAACATGATCAAGAAAAAATTATTTATTTCATCATTTTGATGATGAATACAATCTTTTTTTGCATGCCTTAAACTCTTTAAAATGATTGAAGACTTATGATTTACTTCTAAGGAAATATACCCATGTCATTATACTGTAATCATCAATAAAAGAAACATAATATATAAATTTGGAAATTAAAGAAATATTTATAGGACCAAGTACATCAAAATGGATTAAATCCAACACCCCAAAACATTTATGAGAACTAGAGTAAAATTAGACGTGATTTTGTTTTTTATATACGCAATGCTCATAAAAATGAAATTCACTATTACAATCATTTAACCCCTCAACAAGGTTTTTATTTTTCAGGGTCCTTAAACCCTTCTCACATATATGACCCATCCTTTAGTGACATAACATTGTTTTCTCCATTGACAACTTAATATCCAAAGCATGAGCACCCTTAGGTATGCAAAAAACACAGTCATCAAAATTAGACACAATGCACCTTTTTGTTGTTGGTTCCAACGATGAGGTAAATATTTTACAAATCTTTTCACTATAAGAATTAAATAACTATTACACTAAATTGTGCACACACTTAGTTGAAGTTGAGTGTCAATCCAAACATCCCTAGAAAGAACCATATCTCCTCTAACCATCTTGCATCCTCACTCAAGAAAAAAACATGTTGCCCATCTGTATCATTAAGTTTACCTATAAAAAGTATGCTTCATGCCAAACCTAGGATATGCAATACACCATTGATCCCCTATACTCGTCCATCAAGGAATCAAATCAAGACTCTAACATAGCCAACAATCTTCAAATAAGAATCATCTCCTAGGTACACATTCCTGCCATCATATTCTTCATATTTTATAAACCAACCTTGATGTGAGGTCATGTGGAAAGAGGCACCAAAGTCTATCAAACACACCTTCTAATGCATGATTAGCCAAGGAAACAAAAAAATAATCACCTTCATCTCGGGAGGATCTCTTAGACTCATCATTAGAATCTACCTTTCTCTTCTTCCTCTTCTCCTCACAATCTCTTTTTAGATATCCAATTTTACCGTAGTACCAACATTTCACCTTGAACTTACTAGGAGATTTGGATCTAGACTTATCTTGATTATTGTCCATATTCTTTCCTTTTTCTTTGGATCTTTCATGAACTGTTAGGGCCTCCTTAGACAACTTAGAATTCTTCCTTCTCATGCGTTCTAAAATAAAATATGCAACCACTTTTTCTATCTTCAACTTGATGGTAGTTCTCCCAATGGTCATGTAAGGAGGTGGTCCCATGAATCTAGCAAAAAACACAACAAATTCATAACTGATTCTCCTCCATTTTTGCTCCCATGGAGTGCAACTAGGTCAATATCATATTGAAGTAATTTAGATGTTTGGCCATAGACCCACCATCCTCCATCTTGAGGGTGTATAATGTATTTCTTAGGAAAATCCTATTCAATAAGAACTTAACTTGATAAATTTCTCCAAGATTCATCCAAATATTTTTGTGGTAGACTCTTCATGCACATTCAACACATTGAATAAGCCAACTTGTGTCTAATAAGACCCTTTTTTCCTTTTTATCCATCGTGTTCCAGTATTCTTGTGATGTAGTTGTAGGTTTGGATCTAGATACTACAATCCCATAAATCTTGATATATGAGCACATCCTCCATATTGAGCTTCCACAACTCAAATTTTGTGCTTGAGAGCTTCTCCATCTCTATCCTTGATATGTTTTTCATCTCTTCCTACAATAATATTAAAACCATTTTTGTGTAATCTCCCACTCAAATCAATATTAGTACATGAATCTCTCTGCCCAACACTTAGAATATGAGGTGATCATGCTATAATACTAAATAAAAGGAAGCATGGTACATGGAAACACTTCCTACACTAATATTATGAGGAGATTATTATGTAATTTTTAATCTTTTAACAATTATAAAAAGTAGAAACACATTTAAATAGTAAACAAATAATAAATACCATAACACAAGTGTATCTGGGGAAAACTCTTTGAAGAGAAAAAACCCATATTCCAAAGAAACTCGATGTATTATTCAATAAATTATGATTACAATACACTTTTAAAGCAAGCTTTCATAGTATTACCAATAAGTAGATATCTAAAATAATTCGTATAACCTAAAAAATATCTACATAAATCTACACACAACCTCCATCGAGCAAGCACCTAATATAGAGTAGATATAAAACTTGAAACCATCAAGCGGTAATTAGAAACCCATGAGCTAAAACCACCCAAAAGTGGTGCCCAAAATTTCCCCCAATCAAAGATGCTTTATGATGTGTCATATTATGCATCATAATTTGGTCAATAGGTGTAACTCCCCTTTACAACTCCTTTATGCATCCAACAAATTTTTACATTTCCTACACAAACTTCAAGGGGACGTAAATTTTTATTAGCCCCTTTGTTTATTTTTAAATTGAATTAATTGAAGAGATATATGCAATGGTCACCCTTGTAGATGGTTCTAAGCAACTAATTTATTTTTTATTTTGGATGAAAACTAATCCTATAACCCAAAAAATGAGTTTTTTTCATTTTATACTCAAAAATCACACCTTTTGTAATATTTACATTAGGAGCAAGGTGGAGACACATTTCCCAAAAACTCCTTCACTTTTATTTTCCTTTATTTTCTATCCTTGGTTACTTGGCCTCTCTCTCCTTAAATCACTTGAACCTTCCACTGCACTTAGTGGTTTGCCCTAGGCAATTTTATCTCAAAGAATTATTTCCCCAATAAATTTTTACAAAATATTACAAACTATTTTATTTTTTATCCTTCCTTTATTTTAAATGATCCACTAAATATATATTTACTTGAAACCCTTCTTGATTTAAATGAAACAAGGGAAGACTTCTAGTTTGTAGGGTTCACCTCTTCATGGTGTTGTTTCAACTTAAAAGATGGTGTTTTTGATAACTTTTCCTTAATTAATGATATTTTATTAAGTAGCATAAGATTCTCCCATCCTTCTCTAATTTCCTTAATTATGTCAATGGTTAGGTCATTGAACACATCCTTTAATTACTCTTTCTCTATATCAGTCTCTCTCTCTTGCAATTCCAAGATTTTCATCATCTTTTATCTTTGTAATCCCACACTTTTGCTTAACACTATTTAATTATTTCATGTTAAAATATAGAGGTTTTAGTTTTTGTTTGAATTTAGTAAATTTTCAAACCCATTATTAATAATGACTAAAGTATTTATTATATTTGGTTCCATGTATGGTTGTCAAGTCAAAATCTCAAGTGGCAATGTACCCTTGCTTCCATGTCATGGCTAAGCACTATATATTACAAGCCCTTCTTTTAAAGACTACTTGAATTCATCATATCCCTCCATCCCATCTATTAATTTGGTCAAATATTTATTTTCTTTCTTGATATAGGTTCTTATTTGTTTAGTTATTTTGTTGCTAATGAGTAGTGCAACAATTATTTGTCCCTTTGTTATTTGAATGTTACACCCTGTTGTGTTGTTACCTATTTACTATTACCTTGATAGGTTAAAATGTTTTAATATATGGTTGTGTTTTGGATATGAATCTTGATAGAAATATGATGAATGAATGTTTAATTCAATTTGATATTTTATAATGTTTTGAATCTGAAAATATATGATGCATGTGAATGTAATGTTATTAGCTAACTACTATTGTGATGCACTAAGTTGAATGCACAAACAAATTCAAACCTCTAGAAGAGAGGGGGAGTATCACTCAGGAGAAGAACTTGGTTTGGTAACCCTTATGAGCCTAATTAAGCATACACACACTCACTTCCTAGTTGGTCTAGTTGAAATAAGATAGTTCGGGAAATGGTAAGTAACCTTCTATCAAGGTTTGAGTATGTTTTGCATTGGTACATGGCTTTAGTTTTTGAATGTTCATGTTTGTGGATATGTGATTGAGTCTTTATACATTGAGTAAAATTTCTTCCTTGTATGTTCATATTTTAATCAATGAAGTATATACATAGAATATATATATGTACATGTCTACAATAACTCATACATGTGAGTAAATGTGTGCATGAGTATGCATAGATAGACGTAGCTATGCATGTTCATGAACAAATAACCCATATGCATTGGAGTATCGATTGGACAAATGCGACATATATATACATACACTTCATGTATATACATCGATTGATGAATATGAGAATATATGTGTTTATGTATGGATATTAAAATAATGTTATATATACGTAATATATATATAAATATCGTAATATATATATAAATATACATGTATATAATTACATTAATGTAAATATATATACACATATATATGTATGTATATATATGTTTATATATATTTAATTAGCAAGTAATGTATTTAGTAAGCGTGTGGATATAATTATATATATATGTATATATATATATATATTATATATATATATATTAATAATATAATATAATATGTATTGTTTGATATATACTAAAAAGTGCTTTGTAATAGACATAGTGCATAAGGAGAATAAGTCAAAAGACTTATGAGTTGTGCATAAGTGAAAGTAAATACTATTCAAACATTGCAAGTGAAAACAAATGCAATTTCAAACATTGTTGACTTAGTCTTACCCATGCATGAATAGAGGGTGCTTAAGTATGAAAGGTGGTACCAAAATCTGTAGTGAGTGGGAACCAATAGAATTCTAATACCTGCACTATATCCAGGCAAAGCCATATGATAAACATGAAACTTAGTCAATGCAAAGGTGGTAGAAGTTTGTAAGGGTAGTCGACTTGCAAATCAAATAGGAAACCTGTAGTAATGCGTCGTTGTTCCTTGACTTAGTAAAAGAGTCATGTTGTCACAAGAAAAGAGTTGACTCATCCATTCTATGAAATTAGAAATAGGAGGACTGTTATGTGTTGCAATTTGAAAGTTTAAATCAGCCACATATTAGCTGATTCAATGCATTTTTGGTTGGTTGTTAGAGTGGTGGTGGATTTAATAACTTATTTGTAGCATTAATATGCTCATATTTTACTATAAATAGAGTTTTTATCTCTACCATTTGTTACACTTTTCCATTTGGAATGCTATTCTGCTATATTTTTTTGTTCAAGCATAATTTGAGAGTTTTTGGTGAGAAAGAGAGTCATCTTTGTGAGTTACGTTTGTTGAGAGTTCTTTGAGAAGAGGATGGAGTTCGGAAATAAGTTGGGCCTAGAAGGATTAACTATTGTGATTGTGAAGGTTGAGTTTGGGAAGCAATGTTATTAGTTGGAACTATAAATCCAGGCATGTATTTCTATTCCTCTATTATTTTACGTTTGAAAGGTTATTTATTTATAATCGCCTTTGTTTGTGAAAGATTGATTTTGAATGCTTCATAAGCATATTTTTATGAACTCGATTTATTTCCTAGTTTGGGATGATCTTGTGTGATTCATAGTTAAGAATTGAATTAGTGAAACCCTTTTATATGGGAATACACGTATTTGTACTATATTGGAATTTATGTGGCTTTAATGCTACTAGAACTATACTTAGTTCGTCAAGACTATATAGATGTTGCATGAGAAGTGAAATATGGAATATGTTGCTATCTTATAGTACTTTTATGAAAATTCATTTTGAACATGGGTGGGTAGCTTGGTTATTCCCGAGGTTAGATAATCCATGGGAAAGGGGGTAACCTAGCTAGTCACTAGTATGTGTGCATGTATGGTTAGCTTGGTTATTCTTGGGGTTAGATAATCCATGGGAAAGGGTGTAACCTAGTTAATAAATTTGTTAAGACATAGTTATTCCTAGGGAACTAAGGTAATCTATGGTTAAGGGAATAACCTTGTTATACAATTTGTTATGTCATCACCTTTGATTGAATGTATTTTATGTTTATGGTCAATACCAAATCGAGCTAAAGAGTGGGTGGACAAATGACTTGCACTCGAAGTACTAGGTGTTGAATTCTTTGGAAAAAGTAGTGTAAGTAGCCTATACTTATTTTGTCAATTCACTATGATTCATGATTGTATTCTAGGTAGGGAAGTCACACATGTAGGTTGTAGCCAATGTATGGTAGCTCTAGATATGTAGGACACAACACTATGCTCAAGAAGGTCATGATTATGGGGTTACCAAACCAATCTCTTCGTCGAAGGGTAAGGCCATCTTACTAGTTAGGTAGATATGCAAGGGACCGCAGTAATTCCATGGTTGGCGAAAAAGCACTTGAGTGATGCTCTCCCTCATATAGTTGGTGGTCAGGATTTGAGGATGTAGCGCCAGTTTGGAGACACCTAGAATGTATGCACCAGTGATGGGGACATCTATGAGGTATGCACCAATATTGGGGGCATCTAGATCATTGTATTCTATTTGTATATCTATATCATTGAGCTCATGGAAGCTATGAATATAAACATGTATCTCTATTCTTATTTGAGAAATTGTAAATGAGAGATATCATCATGAAATTATGTAATGTGAAATTTTTATTTGAATTATTGAAATGATTCTTTGTTATGCAATGGGTAAGTTTGAAATATATTTCAAATATGCATCATGTTATTCAAATGAAAAGAATAATTTTATTGCTCATAATGTTAGTGGCATAAACTGATCACTTATTGGTAAAACATAGTAAAAACAATGGGTAGAACAATGGGCATGTTACATGGAATCTTAACACTCTTCACATTCATAATACTTTCACAATTACCTAAATTCTCTAAAGTCCTAAAATTATCACCATTATCAACATCACCCCTCTTGGCATGCTTCTCCTTAATTGTCACACCTTGTTTTTGAATTACCAAATTACTTTTATCATTATGAGTAAATATGATATTAAATACAAAATGATGACTCTAATATGTTCAATGGGTGAATGAAATACATAAATATGCATTGTGATGTTATTGCTTTTTAAATGTGTTAATGATGCAAATGATATATGCTGGACAAAATTTTCATGTGAACGACTAACTTCTTTATGATGCACTGAGTTGGATGCAAGAAAGAATCAAGCCCTATAGCGAGGAGAGGGAGAGTATCACCCAGGAGAGGATTTTGGTCTGGTAACCCCGTAATGTACCTACTTGAGCTATCACACACTCACATCCTAGTTAGTAAAGTTGAGTCAAGTTGGTTTGAGATTCGGTAAGTAAACCCTTGGTCTTACTCTTTGTGATGATTGAAATGTTTGTGTATTGGTCTTTTATTTCCTATGGATGTTTCTTTGGTTTGAATTAAAGTGACTATATCTTTGTATTGGGTATATGTTCTTGTTCATGTATTTTATATGTTAATTGATACATATATGCATTAAATGTATATATGTATATTTATGTGATAACTCATGTATATGAGCATATACATGTGTGCACATACATAGGTAGAAATACTTATGTATAAGCATATGTGAATACATCATATGCATGGGAAATCAATTAGACATATATAAATATATATTATATGTGTGTGTGATTATTATAAAATGTTAAAATAATGATATATATGTATGTATGTAATGGTATATACATACATACATACATATATATATATATATTAATACGTGTATATGAATATGATCAAGACAATCGAATATTTTAATATGTATATATGTTAATATATATATATATATATATATATATATATATATATATTATAATGAAAGGACTTTATTTTATATATATTATATAATATTATATATATTGAACTATATGAATAGATACCAACACATATGTAATGCGAGGTAATTGAATAATACAACACTTATATAAAGCAAGCAACTTAAACATAGCATAAGCTAAATACTATGCTTTCATAAAGTGAGTAAAGCAAGTAAAGTAAAAAAATAAGTGTTATGCATATGTTATACATTGTTTTGATTATATAGGAAAAATAGGTTTTGAAGGGACCTGAAACCCTTTACAACTTGAGATACAAAATGTTGCTTAGAAGATAAGAAAAAAGATACTAGCAATAGACCATAACCAAAGAAACAAAACAGACAAAGTGTTGTATGAGAGATAAATCAGTAAACCATCAGTAGCACCCATCAACAACAAAACAACAAAACAACAAAATTAAAACCAAGACCCAACAAAAATAAAATAACAGACAAAGAGAACTAAGCACTATTTTATACTGCTTAAGGTGTTGGCCACCTCAAGCTCCTGGCTCTTGTGCAAATCAATCATGTCCAGAAGCTCCTTCTTCTCAGCTTCAAAGGACCTTTTCCAATTAGCAGACCCTTTGGCAACAGGGCCTTTGCTATCATCTTTCACCCCATTTTTCCTTTGTCCTTGGTCGCATGCTCCTTCTCCATTAACTCAGAAAAGTACAATTGGTCCTCCCTTAGTTCACTAATCTTTTGGAACAAAACTTCTAAGGAGTCCGCACTATTTTTAACAGAAATATGGCACACATGCAAAAGCTTCTTAATGTTTGTATTGGTGCCCACAACCTTGGCTTCTAACCCAGCTAGCTAATCTTCACACAAAGATTTGAAATCATGGAAAGAACCCTCTAGGTCCATAATTATGTCAATCAGAATGTTCGACACTGAGCTTTTTGGAATATTCTTCAAGTTCTCCTTTAAACCCCTAATTTTAATGTTAACTTTATTAAACTCCTAAAGAGTCCACGTAGCCAATTTAAAAGTTCCAGTGGGCCCAACCCTTGCCATGTCCAATAGCTCAAACATCGAGGGGGTCTCATCATTTAGATAATAAAATTCCTCAGAAAGGGGATCTACCTTTAGGGGCTCTGACTTAGCGCTCTTCTTCTCAGCATCTTCCTCATCTTGACCCTTTTTTTCTTCCTGCAAATCATCATTGGTCAAGTTATGAGCCGGTGAGTCATCAATTTCCACCGTCTTTTCTCCAGAATCCTTTTCCTCACAAATCACCTTGGCATCCTTTGCTAGAACATTCAAGACTTGTTTTTTAAGCTTGGCAATCAGTTTGGATGTCCTCCTCGGCTTGCCCTTGGCCTCTGTAGCCAACACATTCTCCTACAAACCCTCCTTATTACCTCCATCTTCAATTTCACCTGGCCAACAACCAAATCCATCTTCCTGGGAGAGGAGTCATCTGAGCCCACCTTTGTATCCTCACTGTCAGAAAGAACAAGGCGCTTAGCAGCTCGACTATTTTTAAGGCTACCCTTCTTCCTCTTTTTCAATGAGGTAGCCTTAGGGGACAAAGGTCCATCATCATCCTCTTCTACGACAATGCTGGTATTCGAACCAAACGAATTAGACCCTTCACTCAGAGTCTTCTCCTTGCTCTTAAAGAAGGGCTAGGGAGAAGAGACCTAACATACTCCATAATTAAAAGAATGAGACCCTCATGGAGGACCAAAGCCCTCCTATTTTTTAAATGTGCATAAACATAAATCTCCATGGAAGACAATAGAAAAAAATGGGAAGGAAATAAACAACCCATGTTTGAAGTGATTTAAAAGAGTGAAATGGTGACCAACTATAGCAGTAAACCTGCCTTCTAGCGTTACATAGCGCATAATCACCTTTGCCACCTCTGCCCATATCTTCTTGAGTGACTTGCGCTCATAGCCCCAACTTTCCATCTTAATCAAATTCTTCCTCTCGTCATCTTTGAAGAACTGGGCCATCACTTCCTCATTGTGCCTATGTTATACATTGTTAAGATTAAAGTTTGAGCCGTATTTAATCACAACCATGCGCATATTTGAGCGATAGAATAAGCATAAAGTAGCTACACAATGCAAGTGTTGCATATGAGGTGCATAATGTAATATGTAAACAACGTTCTATTTATTATGTTTAAACAAAGATATAGTGCTAAGTTGCTACTCCATGAATAAAGGATGATAATGGCAAAAGACTAAAGGTGATGGAATAAAGGAATAGATGAAACATAGCGCTGGAAATAAGAGTGATAGAATAAGCATAAAGTAGCTACACAATGCAAGTGTTGCATATGAGGTGCATAATGTAATATGTAAACAACGTTTTATTTATTATGTTTAAACAAAGATATGGAACTAAGTTGCTACTCCATGAATAAAGGATGATAATGGCAAAAGACTAAAGGTGATGGAATAAAGGAATAGATGAAACATAGCGCTGGAAATAAAGCACAAGAAATTCATTATGAAATGCATTCAATAAACTAAATGGTGTGCCAAATATGCTGAGGAAGTAAGATGTATATAAAATATAAAATGTTGAGTATTAGAAAAACCATGTGCACAACAATAGAGAGGCATATGACTTGGTCAAAGCCACGAGTTGGTAGATGATATAAAGAGTTTGATTTGATTTACACTAGCAACCTCCTCTTTAGGTGCTATAGGTAGAAAGTGGCAAGAAACCAACAATCACAATGAAAGTAAGAAAACTGTAGGAAACCATTGCTAAGTTTGACTAAGTAAAATGGATTTTGTTAGTAGTTCTAGAGGAAACTCAACCAAGGAATAGAGGTTGAAGTTGTTGGGACTATATATGTGTTTGTATTTTTATTATTTGAGCAAACACATTGCACTCAATCTTGCTTAGTCGACCTATTAAGGAGAGAATTTGGTTTTAGATTTGTATTGCAGTCTTATAGGTAGCATTCAAATGTAAAAGGTGGTAGATTTGAGAACTAAATTGTAGCATTAAGCTTCTCAACGTGTTATATAAATAAGAAAAAGCCTTTTGGTTTTTGGCATTCAATCATTCCATTATTCCAATTAATTTGTGTGTATCCATTTATTGTCTATTTTGCTGTAGGTTTTATGTGCAAAGCATTGTTGAGTGCAAGTAGTGAGAAATAAGAGAGTTATTAAGTATTTGTGAGTTATTTACATGTGAGTTTTGAGTGTGGGAAATATGATAGAAGTAAAATTTAATTGAAAGTAGGAGCAACAAGCGTATTCTTGGGATTAAGTTCGAGGGCAACTTCTCATTTGGAAGTGAACTATCCAGGCAGGCTAGTATTTCTAATTTGTTATTCTCTTCTATTTTGAATGTCATGTGTTTGCAGATGCTTGAGGAATTAGTGATTGTGATTTATGTAAAGCTTGCATGTTGAAGGTGAATTATTATTTCTTTAATTAAATATATGTATCTATTATGTAGAAGCATGAAATTGTATATATTATTATTATATTTAAAGGCCAAATGTATGGTTGCATGAATTGTAATGTTGAAATAGAAGTACTATGATTATGAATGTCAATTTGTGAAGTAATGTTTAAAGGGTAAAAGCACAAAGTTGTGTCACACTTTCGACCAACTAAATAGTTTTGAGCGAAAATATTTTGACCTAAACAATTTTGGTTGAACTAGTTTCTCTCGAAACCATGTGGCCTATATGTGGCACATAGAATTTTAGGCGAAACCCTTTCGCCTGAAACTCAAAAATTTAATTTTTTTTTTAATTTGTCGCATTGAAATGTGGCTTATTTTATGTGTGGGGTTTTGGTAGAAAGGGTTTTGATCAAAACCCTTTCTACCAAAACTATCTATGTGGCATCCTAGTTGGTAGCTAACTCATGTTTTTTCAAAATTTTCTAAAACTTTCAACTTCAACTAGGTATTTCTTTAGTCAAAATGATGTTTAAAAAGAAAAGAAAAACACCCTATTGTAGAGCTCAAAGTGGTGAATCCAAATATGTATTTTTTTTAATATTTTGATTACTTTTAATATATTTTATTTTTAAAATAATGCAACTAGGTTGTTAAAGTTAAAAAATAGGTTGATTAGAAATTTAAAAAAGTAGTAAAACATATTAAATTTTTTTAAACAATATATGGTGCACTAGAGAAGAGAGTCCTCTTCAAAAGGATATAATTTGTTTTTTGAAAATGATAAAAAAAATAGACAATAGTTGACGTTTAATAAAAACTATCAAATTTTGACAAGTTTGACTTTAAAATGTTATTACGAGAAAAATATAAATCAAAATTTCTTTTTTTTTCCATGCACTAGATATTGAAGTTACCTATTTGGAGAAAAAAAAGAGGAAAATGAAGTTTTTTTCTATTTGTTTCTTGAAGTCAAGTGAACGTCACTTTTGCTAAACTACATACTATGGAAATTTGGTCAATTGCACCAAATACAGGGAAACCTAGAGTTGTGAAATCAATTGGAGAAATCATAGGTGATGTCAAGGGTAAAAAGAGCTATAGAGATAAGACCTACATAGATTTCAAAGCTAACAGTACATGCAAATTTTTTGAGTGTAGACACTTCAGAGGTATCTCAAGAGAGATATGATAGCTTGTTGGGTAAGTTCAATGGGATCTTGGATGAATACACTAAGATGAAATCTACTGTTGCTCAAGTAAATCTAGCACAAAAGGCTCTACCATCTCCCACTTATCCACTTGGATTTTCAACACAAGATAGAGAAACCTTGTCTCTTAGGATTAAGAGTTTGAAGGAGGAATTGTAGATGGAGAAGGAGAATGTGAAAAAGGCTAAGGCAAAAACTTCAAAAGTTGTTGCAGAGATAATTGATAATGTCTTGGGGCATAGGATTTCTAGAATTTTGTATAAGTCAAACAATGTATGGAATGTATATAAAATCATTCATGAGGCTCATCAAAGGTACACTCAAGTGCAAAATGCCTTTCAGAATGCTTGGAACAAATGGATTACAAGGGGTAGGCTCTCAAGGAAATGATACCCAACATTAAGGATGATCCCGATGCACCTACACATCTCCCAGAATTAATAAAGGCAATTGATTTATTGGGAGAGATATCAACTTTTCATGGTAAGTTAGGTGTACAACTCCAAAGTAAGATAAAGATGTTCAGAGAAATGGAAGGACATGGAGTGCCTGCCTAAGATTTTGAATGATGAAGGGGAGCAAAAATATTTCAATACATGGAAAGAGGAGGTGGGAAACTTGCTCCCTTACTTCAAGGAAGTTATTCAACTCGTTGATTATGAAAATTTAAATAATGTTGTTGATGATATGACAAGAATTGAAGTGAGTTGGGATGTGTTGTTGAAGTTGATAAACCAACCTCACAGAACCTAATGAACACCTTCAATCAAATAACCTATCACCAAAGGAGATCAAGAGACACAAGAATGGTGCTCTGCAACATGAAGCAAAATGCATTAACCAGAATTAGAATAATTACAAAGAGATCAATCCTTAAGAAAGGAGATAAAACCCCTAAAGTGAAAACCCTGGGATGAGGATTAAATTAGCATGTGACAAGTGTCAAGATCATAATGAACAAGACAACATGACTAATTAAATAATATAAAATAAAGATTCCTATGTTTAGCTTAAGTGAAAATAAAGTCAAGGTGATTTAATTAATTAATCAAGTAAACAACCTATTATTATAACACCCCCCCTTAAGATGAACTTAAGGAGAAGCTAAAAAACTAAGGAAAAAATGCAAGAAAGCAAAGATGGGTCTCGACAAACAAGGCCTAATGAGGTACCCATGTACAAATGTAAAAGATCTCTCACAACATGAGAAAAGGAGAAAAACTCATGGGAAAATCTCCTCTCCAAAAAAAAAAAACAAGTGAAGGACTAAGAAGCCTCCAAAAAAGAGTGAGGGACGAAGAAGCCTCCAATCAAGAAGAAATTGTCCCAAAAGATAGGAACAAAGGATGAACATGGAAAACACCACTAAAGCATGAAGAAGCTACAAACACTATCGTAAAATGACTGGTGAAATGTTGAAATAAAAAACCCTTTCTGAAATAAATTATAATCAAGATCAAGAAGACAAGAATCTGCATGAGTTCCCTCAATGACACTACTCGAATCTGATGGAAAACCAAGATAAAACATCTAGAACTCAAAGATACAGATGACACAAGTACCAATAGTCTGAAGAGTTGATCAAGTGAAAATGGAAGGTCACCTCCAAAAATAGGAATGCAAGAGTGTCCATATGGTAAGTGCTCCATCTCACCAAAATGCATGGGTAACCAATCGCTGCATCTACCTAGTACATAGGAACAAATATTGTATACATAGCTCAATCCAATGCAAAACCAAGGAAGCATTAGCACTAATAGTAGAAACCCCCCATAATGTTATAAGGGAGAGGTATGAAAGGTAGACTGAAATTGAATGCCTGAATGTAGTTGCATGATAAAGAACCAAGAACATCTGAATGTGTAGACATGAAAGTACAAGCAGATATAAAGGGTGTGAAAACAAAAGTCACACATGCATGAGAAGGGTATGAAGGCAAACATCAACCCCTATGGCAGTTTATATCATAGTGTGAGTATAATAATCACACAATGTAATGTTCAAGAATCTCAATACTACACATACAAAGTTGAGGCACTTGATTTCAGTGCATTTACATATGAAAAATATATGCAATGTGATCCCATAATCTCTAAAAAGGACTACAAGTGAGAAGAAGGATTTATATAAAAAACCAAAAAAAAAATCTAGAAAACCACTTACACCACTACAAGGAGCTCAAAACCAGCTTTTTGATGATATCTTGTTTGCCCATTTTTGACATCGTATGCAAAAGTTATGCCAGAAACACTGAAGGCAACTCCAAAAAAGAAGATCTAACTTTGACTAGAAATAACAGGGACAAGAGAAAAAATCTCCAAAAAATACCTACACCACTGGAAATTACTCTGAGTCCTCTTTCCTACGATATCTCATTTGCCTAATTTCAACACCGTGGGCAAAAGTTATGGCCTCTAGAAGAAAATTGCCCTTAAAAAGCAATTACACAGTTTGTTGCATTAAATTTGATGGCCATATGGCCGTCACAGCAAAAACACGACATTAAAATTGACGGCCAAATGACCGTCACCGTATTTTCCCAATTGGGCTTATTTAAAAAAAAAGCAATAATTTTTTTTACATGTAATTAATTTTTGTTTTAAAAAAGAAAAGAAAAAGTCGACGGCCTGGAGAAGACCGTTGCCGACAGTACTGTCAAACCGTTGAACGGTTGTAAGGTCGTCGATGGCTAATAGTACGCCATCCGATGGTCTGACAGTACTGCCAACCAATGTACTAAGGGCCCCTTAAGCCTTTAAAAAAGTTATTTTCTTTGTTTTGTTTTATTTTATTTTTAAATCAAAAAGCCTTGACAATATTTTTTTAATTTTCTAACAAAAAAATTAAAGTCAAAAAATAATTTTTTTTACCAAGGCTAATAAGATTTTTTTTGGATCTGCACGCAGACAGTCGTACAGGCAAAAGAATTTTGCCTTAGAAGTCAATTTTTCAGATTTCGACGATTTCATAATCAATCTTAGGGTTTTTGGCCGTTGTGGATGCAATGGTGAGGTCTATTTGGGCTCAAAATGCCCCAAAAAATCGACCACCCCCTAGATCTGACAAAAAAAGCCATTTTTTTAAACCCTCACATATTTGACAAATTGAAGCCAAATTTGACAAAACAAAGGTCAATCTTGACTATTCTGACAACTCTAGATTCAATGGAGAGGTCTGATTTGACCTTGGATGCATTGGAAATTTGCTTCAAGACAAGATCTCATCAAAAAGGAACAAGAAGCTTGCAGATCTGGAGCTCTGATACCATGATGAAGTTGATAAACCAACCTCACAAAACCCAATGAACACCTACAAGAAAATAACCTGTCACCAAAGGAGACTAAGAGACACAAGAATGGTGCTCTACAAACATGAAGCAAAATGCATTAACCAAAATTAGAATAATTACAAAGAGATCAAAACCCTAAAGTGAAAACCCTAAGATGAGGATTAAATTAGTATGTGACAAGTGTCAAGATCATAATGAATGAGACAACATGACTAATTAAATAATACAAAATAAAGATTCCTAAGATTAGCTTAAGTGAAAATAAAGTAAAGGTGACTTAATTAATTAATCAGTATGATTAAATTAATCAAGTAAACAACCTATTACTCTAACATGTGTTTGTTAAAGAGGCTAGAATATCGATTAATGCCAGCTATAATCTGCATAATTCCAAGGTGCAGAGGTTACTAGATACTGATTGGTCCACCGAGGAGTACAATGCATGGCTTGGAAAATTTATAGATTAAGCCTTAGATAAAGTATTTATAAAATTGTCTCCTCCATGTTTGATAGTTGTTGACATACAATGCTGACGTGGAAGTTGCTTCACCCTCTTTTCTTGTTTTTATGCTTTATGTTCTACATTTTTGAAAGGACATGAAAGGAATTTGTGCTCGTGGAATTAGTTTTTTCTTCAACAAAAGTGTCTTTTGGAAGGTAGGAATATCTTCACCAATGAATGGAAATATTTTTTGTCTCATATGGATATTCCCCCCCACTGATTGAAAATATAATAGTATTTTGGAATGCAATAGTGATTGTCAAATGAATATATGACAAGTGTCAATTAGCCCGAAGCTTGTTTTACTCCATTGTTTTTATAAAAGGGAATTTAAGGCCATTGACAAGGTTGTTGATTCATCTCCAAAAGAAATTTGGTAATAGATAGTACAGATAATAGAAGTCAAGTCTATATCTAGGTTTTTTGAGTCTTTGTTTTCTGCAAGTTTAATGTTGTATAATAGTACTAGTATTTGAATACAAGAATGACACAATTTTAAAGCCAATTCTCTCCTTGTGTATTCTTTATATGAATTATCAATGGAAATGATCAAAGGTCTTTTTCAACGATCTTCATTGCATTCCAATGAATGTATGATTTTATCTTTGTTCTAATTCAAAGAGTTAGTTAAATCACTTCGATAGAATCGTAGATTTATGTATTTTGAGTACAAGGATATGATAATGAATTTTGGTTATGAATAATTGAGTATAATACTATAATATAGTGTTGTAAAATCTTTATGATGCTAGGTTTTAAGATATTTTTATTCATCATGGTTTGTGTTAAATTGGACTCCATACCCTAGGTTAAGGCATTGGTCTAGGATCTATACTTACGTTGCATATTCATGATCTCTCACAAACACTACATTCAAAATCATTAAATCTTTAATTTTCTATTGAAATGTATGTTGAGTTGAAGTTTACCATGTTCTACTACTTATGAAATGATTAATTTTTAAAGATATCACCAAATATTTACATTCCTTGAATTGTCAAGCAATTGTTTGTAGAGCATATCTTTTTTATACAATGTTCATAGGTAAAATAGCACAAGAGATCTTGAGAACATTGTTTGGGTTCACCCTCCTGGTTTTTGCAAAGCCCAAAGTGTAGAGGGAAATTCTTGCAGACTTTCACTTGTTAAGTTGTCCAATCCCTCCTGATTGTTGATTATTGAATTAGGAAAATTCAGAGGTAATTGGTGAGATCAGCTTGGTAACTAAAAAACACCAACACCTTTCACATTGGAATGTGATGCATCAAGAGAAGAAATTAGGGTCATGCTCATGTAGAACAAGCACCTGATCACTTTTGAGAGTCAAAAAATCAAAGAGGTGGAAATATGATTTTCCAAATATGATAAGAAAATATTATCCGTCATACATGTATTATTCACATTCAATTAATACTTGGTGGTTGGTCGATTTCTTATCAAAATTGATCACAATGATTTTATATATTTTCTCAGTCTTTTGCCATGTCGGGTCATTTTGTTGCCACCTCATTTTGCGTGCCCCTATTTTGGTGTCTATAATGGTCAACATTTCTCTCAAGTCTCATCTTAGGTTGACCATGTATTGCCCCTCAAAAAAATTTGAGTCCTGAGGCTTCCTTAACAAAAATCTTTTTACTGGTGTTCGTGGAGCCTCCCGGGCCCGGACCATCAGGATTCCCCTCTCGGGTTTCCTTATCTATTTTCCTTTTTCAGACAACTTCTGGTCTATGCCTCCCCGACTTCATGATTTATATTTGGTGACTTGTATGAAAACTGGTATTCCGTCGCGCCCTCCAAGCCCGACCCTTTGGGTTTCCCTACCCGGGTTTCCTTCTAGTCTTTATCATTTTGGACTACCGTCGGCCAACGTCCTTCTGCCCTTCGGACCCCGGCGTTTGCTTGGCCGTTGGATTCCCACTTGGCAAGTTTTTGGATGACATTTCCCTAACGTCATTCTGGACCTCGGGCTCCAAACTCCCCATCGTCGTCCTTAATTCGAATCCACCAATCTCACCGACCATCGTACCTACATTTAATAGGGACATTGATTGCGATTAGGGGCATAAATATTGGGTCCAACATGTCATTTTCACATGTCTGGGAATTCCAGAGAAATGCAGTGCCATCGCCCCTTTCATGCCCGAGCCATCCCTTCGTCATTCTTTGAGGATCCAACAATGTCGTTCATCGGGTTTGCGAGGTATGTTTGTCACCCGACAACCTGCTTCATCTTTTCATGATTTAATGTTTAAATGATCGACAAGAAGGGAAGCATTTGTGTGAATCTGATAGATGGAACACTGTGCCACAAATCCCACATGCTAAAATTTCCAAAACATCCCTCCCAAACTTAGAAAATCAAAATCCGAACCTAGTCTTCCCGTCATTGTTCTTCGAACTAAGCAATCGCGCCCACCGGGCCCAAGACCTTCGGCTATCATGGCCATTCAAACTTTAGACTTAACAAAAATTTACCTCAAACGGTGAAATGTCTCATGGGTTATGGTGTCTGGGACTCTACCTTCGGATTGTTGCTTCACCTTCACTGTTTCAAACGGTGTTCTCGCCTCGCCCATCCGGGTCTCGGACCTTGGCTTGCCGTTTGATGCGAGACCTTCAACAAAAGCTTCCACCTCCAAGAAACCCTCGGGCCCCGGCCTATAGACTTCCACCCATGGGTCACCGCTACCATGTTGCTATTTCAAACGCCCGTCGGGTGAGAAAATTCCAACTCCTGGGACCTAAGTTCTTCCCAATCAATTTTTTTGTGGTGAAAATCTTTAAGTCCTTGCCTCCGTAAGACCTCGCCCACCAAGCTTCCACCTTCATACTTTTGTCCTATCTCGATCATCCTGAACAACAAATACAAACCGTCCTTTCGACCCTCAGACCCCAACATCCCATTTTCCGCCAGGTTTTAACAAATGAAGTCGCGAGGAAAAATCTCTTCTCAAGTTTGGTCCGCTGGGTGGCGGGTCTTGGACTTTCATCCCCACTTTGCCATTTCTTATGGCTATCATGTAGTGGCCTCTTGACCCTTGTGGCCTGGGCTCTCAAACGACTAAAATTCCTAAGGTATGGTTTTGTGGCCTTCAACCTCTGGGGTTGCGGACTCCAAAACTCCTCCTCTAGAATGTCGTATCTCGAAGGCTGTTTCAAACAACTAACACTTGACAACCTTCCTTCGGTTTGACCCCGAATGCTCTAATGGTGACCTAAATGGCCTTCAATATGAAATGAATGATGACCCACCTACTAAAATGTGATCACCTTCCCCATGGACCCTTCATTATCCAAATCCAAGGTCGAGAGAAGTCATCTGGGTCTTCCCGTTTTGTTCGCCCTTTAGAACAACATTTTGATAGGGGAAGTCCGACCTCTGGGCCTCAGGTCATCCATTTTACTTTTAGAGAACCTTCAGTGACAAATTTAGCTAAGTGTTAGACATTTGAATGATATATTATTTGATATAACCTTGTTTTGTAGGGATTTGGCTAACTGTTTATGTCACCATGCTAAGATTGTACTTAACTTCGGCCTCTATGTGTAGGATATATGGAATCAGGTACAAAGACCTCAAGGGTAGCCAAAGAAAAAGGAAAGAGAACTTCCAAAGCTCCTCGAGGCAAAGAGGATAAAGACCAAATGAAGTACCAATTCCAAGGAGTGTCGTTGCACTCCAAGGTCACAACCAAGTGGAAGGACATCACTGATACAAATATTGGGCATGTCGACGTTGATGAATTCATACAAAGGGTTAGAGTAAGCCCCAAAACAGATAATGCGAGACTTATTAGGAGTAGTGGAATAGCCAAGGCTGCGAGTTTCCCTCCCACCTTGATTTCCCTTGAGCTGGTAATGGCCAACAGAGAGGCATATCAGCTAGAAACAAGGATTATTGTTGACAGGGATGGAAACATCTTGGGTGACATGTCACGATCAGGAATAACAAAAAATTTCCACATTCTTGTCTTCAGAAAGATGGAGTTGCCTACTATCCAGGAATGCAAAGAAATGTGGGATGAAGACCCCATATGATGCAAGAATCTCATAAACCAGTATTGGCTAAAGGATAGATGAGGCAACACTGCAAAGGTTCCCCAAGAACTCTTTCGCAACGACTTCTTTGAGGATTATCGTGATTTGGTCACTTTGCGAAACAAAGTAATGGGCCTCCCCACTGCACCCTATTTTTAGGAATGGATGGTGTACTTCATTGAGCACATTCTTCGTGGGAAGGACACCACGTTCTACTAGGGAAGAATAATTAGTGACTGCTTTCATGATCAATTCATGAGCGTCAAGAAAACATCCAAGTTCTACACGACCTCTTACTTAGTATACTCACTGGTCGATAGGAGGCATTATAATGGGTTATTCATAATTCCAAATGAGGTGCTTGGTAGAGAAATCAAATCTTTTGACAAGTACCCTCAGCTACAGTTTGGGAACTTCAAAAGGGATTATTGCAAAGTAAATGATGCATTCATCGCTTACATCATTAGTTTGCTCAGGGGATATTTTGAGAGAAGGGTCTCCCAAAGTACTCGAGCTTTTCTAAAAAATTATGCCTTCCTATTTATCTAGTACCCCAAGTTCACATACATCCGCACCCAAGGCTTCTTAGAAAATTTGAACAAGCTACCTCGGTACCCTAATGACCAGATTATATTGTTGGAGCTCTCTTGGCAGGTGCGCAACATTCACATCGTTTTGAGTAGCAAGCATCTAGCAGGGATCCCTTATCCCCTTACACTTGGCCAGGGGATGTATGAGATTTATACTTCCCAATGCATGATAATTCAAATAAAGAATTGGTAGAATATCACTTCAAATCTCACACGTCCAAGCCATGAATGGACACATACGGTCATGTCAGAAAATAAATTGGATAGGAGTATGCCCACCTCCACAACATTCAAGATTTTTGGGCTAGTTGCAAGGATGACTTGGAAGTGCGGCTAAGGCACTATATGCGGATGACCACATACTTTGTGAAGAGAGTGAATTTATTCCTGATGCACGATCAACTTGAAGAGGATGAGAGCACCATGATCAACCATAGGTACAATGCCATTGAAAATGTGTCACTGCCACTATTTTATTGGAATGAGTCAGAGGTTGATGACCTCAACATACTTACCAATCCTATTAAGGCTCAAACGAAGGCATGGATAGATGATAAAGTTGCTTGATTAAAGAAACAAAGGGTTGGCTTGAAATTCAAGGGGCTTGAGAGCGAGCCAAGTGGTTCAAGTGGTGGGGCAACTACTACATTGATGGGAGAAACATCTAAGTCCCCTCCATCTATTTGTTCAAAGAAGATAAAGGAGATGGAAGAGCAACAGTCCAACCCAAAGGTGTACGATAGGAAGGCCTCAGAGGGTGAACCTCCCAAGAAACATAAGCGAACGAGCAACATCACCAAAATTCTGGTAGTCCAGGAATATCTGCTCTGTGAGGGAGAGGAGATGGAGGTTGATCAACCGAGGTCTCTGCCTATTTCGTCTGCTACCACAACCACCACTCTTATTGTCACCACTTCGCCTATCCCACATGCAGTAGTTGCATCCTCTTCGCTCGTGGTGGACATTTCTATCTGTCTCGCTTCTACTTCTCCCATCGTGCAGGTGATATCAGTTGATTCGTCCTCTGCCACTACCTTGCCCATTTCTTCATCCTCCATGTCTCCTTCCTTTTCTCTTCCAGGTGCCACCACTGCAACCGCAATGCCTGCGCTCACCCTTCCAAAATCCTTTGTAAAATACATACAAAATGTGCCCTTCGAGCTCTCAGGAATGTTTGCAAATCCGGCAGTACAAGTTGCAATGGCTCGAGAAATAATTAGCACTCCAGTTCCTCCTCCTCTTATCGAGCCACCAACAATGGAAGCCACCATACAAATTAATGAGGAATTGGATCGCCGACAACAAATAGAATCAGCTAATAGATTGGAAGAGGAGGCAAAATACTATCTTGAACACCCAATATACGAGTGTCGAGTAATTGATGAGGTCGCCTATGAGTCTTCCAATGATGAGAGTGAAGACACAAAGATAATTGAAGAGATAGTTGATCTCAAGCTTGATGTTGAGTGGGCTAAGCAACTCAAGGAAATTGAGGACAAGGAGGCTGAAAAACAACTTGTTGGTGAAGAAGAGATTGTTTTCATAAGGATGGAGGGTGATAAGTCTCCAATGAAAGAATTGAACCATGCACATGGACATGATGAAGGGGTTTTTCCTTATAAAGAGCAGGTAGATAAGGAAGAAGATAAGCCTGAGGAAGAGGTTGAAAATTATGAGGATCTAGAAATTGAGTAGCTCGAGGAGCCCGGGCATGATGAGGAAAAGGAAGAAAAAGATACTGAAAGGGAAAGCAGTCTTGATGAGTGCTTACCTACCAAATCCCTTGTCAGATGCATAGTGTTCATTCAGGACTCTGATGCAGAGAAGGAGGATACAAGGACAGAGCAGAAGCCTCTCGGTGATAGGGCCATTGAGGTCATGAAAGATGAAGGTGAGGGTGGAAAGGAGGATCAACAAGAGTCACCTAGGGGAAAGCTCTCGATGCCTGATTGGTTGGAGAGACAGCTAGAAAAGAAGGCTCCCACTCCAAAGGACACAAAGGCAAGGCTAGAGGCTATATTGGCTTGAGCCCAGATCGACACCAGGAAGGAGAGGAAGCTGAAAATTAGGTCAAAGGTGATGATGGATGCCTCTGGATCCACAATAGTACAAATAGCTATGCCGGTGGTGGGAGAACAAGGAATAAGTTATAACATATCCATCATCAACTTTGGAGTGGCCACTAGGGAGAAAAAGGTTGATCATCTCTAGGAGTTGGTCACTGTGCATCTCATTCAACAGGAAAAATTTCGAAGGAGGAGCTTAAGGAACAAGTGGTTGATTTGATAACCTATATCCAACAATGGTCATCCATAGAGGAACAACCAACCACATCCTTGGCCCCACCATAGTTGCTGTCAAAAGAGAAGATTAAAAAGCTTAAGAAGAGAAAGAACTTGGACAAGACCACGAAAGATTGGTTCCGACAAGTCTTGGATGTTGGAAACACGGGTATCAATCGTGTTGTTCAGACAACAAACAAGTTCTTAGAAGTGAAAGAGTCTCTTGAAGGTATGAGGAGAATATATATTGAGTTCCTAAATAATTATGGGGCTGCTTACCCAAAAATTGAGGCTATCCTCAAGTTGCCAAGTGAAATTTGGGAAAAGGAATTTGCCTTCAAAGACGATGACCATTGGTTGATGGATGTGTGGAAACGAGACTTCAATCATCGAAAGGAAAGGCTGGAATAGGTACCTAAGGGGGTAAATCCGGATGTTGAGTGGGCCAAGGAAGCTAGAGAAGATTGCTTCTAATATTTGAAGTTGATGACAGGGTATGAAGTGCCCGCTGTCAAGATCAATCCAGAAAGTATAAAGCCTCATTTCCAAAAGAGGATGGTAGACGAGATGTCGAATGAAATTACTACAGATTTTATGAGCTTTGTTGCCTGAGCTTTCACCCAATCTGAGCTATTCAGAGACCACATTTCCAAGTATGAGGAGGATTGGGAGAAGCTTGTTAACAATTCCAAAGAGTGGAGCTACCAAGTGTTGAGATCCAACATCATTGAGGTCGATAAGCTCCTACTAGTGATCTTGAAATTCATGGAGTATGCAGCTTCAAAGAAGCAAGAAGGAAACCCTATTATTGATGAAGAATTTCTAAAGGAATAGCTACAAAAAAGAGCAATTGGAAAGAGGAAAAAACGCTACAGTGCTGCCACTAGAAGACAAAATGTATTTTAAAAATGTAATATATTGGGGGATAGGTAAAGCCCTAGTTTATAGGGAATTGTGGCCACACAAATGTAAATCAATATTTGCCACATGTTCTACTTTTGGGACACTATAAATAGGGGATCTCCTCTCATTTTCAAAGGGAGTTGAGTTGTTGTAAAGACATATTGCAAAAATTGCAATAGAAATACATTGACTTTGGTGCATTTATGGATTTCTTCTCATGTTTTATGATTCTTCTCTCATATGGTTGGATGATTTAGTTGAATTTTCTTTGTTGTTTTAGCTTCCTTTCAATTAGCTTTGGTAGATTTATTAATGATGTTCATGGTTATGAAGATTTTCGATGTGTTGATGTTTTTCTTGTCCACACTTTTGGTTGTTTGCTGCTGGTAGATAGTTGTGCAAAGTTAGTCTGGACCTGGATCTGAAGTTGCCTTTAAATATTTATCTTTATTCATGCATATGTGTGGTGGATGAATGATTAAACATTTTTAGTCCTTAGAAGATAGCACATATTTCATGACACTATCAAATTTTTGGTTAAGTGGAATTTCGTTTTAAGGAAACTGTCCACAGTAGAAAACTCCATGATCACTATTCATTGGTAGTTGCAAGTCCAAGAACCCGCTCTCTTCCCTGCCCTTTTTCCTTTTTTTTAAAGAAGTGACATGTGCTTAGGTTCATTGCACATTGTAAAGCCAAATCTGAAGTGGAAATGGAGTTCAAGATTGTTGTTTGAACCTACACCAAACGTACAATAACCTCCCTACATCAAAAAATCCATTTGCAGATCCGATTCCTCTTCCAACTTGACTCAAGTAAGTCTGCCCTGTGATTACTAGCAAAATCACATAGAACATCAAATGAGCTATCCCATGCAAGTCATGACCTGACACCTAAGATACCTTGGGGTGATTTTCAGCAACTTGTTGGATATTTCCTTTCAAGAGAGGTAATGCACTTACGCATTTCCTATGTTGAGAAGGTGTGCAAAAACACACATCAACAAGGGGTGTGTTCTTAAGTGCAATAACCCTTTATTGACTCGTGATAGGAAACTCAAACGTTACATGCTCTATTGGATCATCCACTATTGCATCACCCACGATGTCAAAATATCTTATGGAAGTCTCCTTTATGTGTGGGGTGGCTATTGGTGTGAGGGATAGTTCTTCCTCATTAATCCCCTCAATTTGTTCACTATTTCCACTAGTGTCTTCAAATGCATCGTGTTTTGAGGAGATAAATCTTTCCAGTGCATCTCTTTGCCTCCGCATGCAATGGTTTTGATCCTTTTAATCAACAGTTCCTGCACATTGTTAGTGTGATCCCTTTAAAATTCTACTCCTAATGTGAGATGCTAAAAAAAACTAATGATGCAATACAAAGAAATAAAATAAAAGAGGACACCTCAAAAGATTAACCTAAGAAAATGAAGTTGTAAAGAAGTAAGATAACCAATCGATAAATGATTATACCTTTCTTGTGCTCCTTCCTTGGTTGGCCCTTTGATTCTTGAAGAGTTGTGTGCTCCTTGGATGATAAGCTAGGTTGAATATGCAAGATGGATGGAGGTATGATAATTATGAGATGAGAGCTCAAATGGAAAATTGGCAAGATTTTGGTAGCAAAAGACTTGATTCTTTTAATGAGAAAAATGAGAGGGTATTTATATGGAATTCTCTAGAGAATTCAACAGTTGAGATTGAGCCAAAAAAGCCAAGATGAAGGGCTATGGTGAGTTGAGGAATCACAAGCCCTCACATCTTGACATGTGGAATGTGAGATGACCTAGGGTGGAATGATGTGGAAATGAGGTGGAAGAGAAGTACATGATGTGGAGGAAGGACAAGTACCTTGTAGGTACCTTGGGGGATGAGAATATTCCTTCAAGGAATAAAAGTGAATTAAAAATTCACAATGATTGGAAGAAACTAGTGGATAAGAGAGGGTTTCCAAAAAGGTGGGGATTTTCCACATGTGAGAGACGTGACAAGTCCAAGGTTCTAGAAGCCTTGGGCACATGTAAAATGACAAGTCACATTTGCATGGGGATAGGGCAAACCTTGGAAGAATAAAAGTGAATTAAAAATTCACATGGGGAAGAGAGGAACCTAGGATGAATAAAAAGGAATTAAAAATTCCTTGGGGGATGGGGAGAGTTGACCAAGGTACTAATTAGGCTAATGACCTTGATTAAGGTTGTGCAAACACGAGATTATGATAATTAATGAGAGTTTAGAGGCAAGTGGGAGATTATGGAGGATGTGACACTAACCTTGATTAAGTGGTGCACATCCTAATCATAGATTAATTAATTTAATCCAGATTAAAAGAGGATTATGGAGAATGTGACAAGGAGAAAGAAAAAAGGGATTAAAAATTGGTTTTAATCCAAATAGGTCAAGTGACTAAATTAAATAAATTTTCCTATTTATTTAATTTAGAGAAGAAAAGGTGTAAGGTAAAGTATTTAATTATTCAATTACATACTTTAGAAACTTAGGCAGAAAATGAAATAATGATTAAATAAATTATTTAATCACTATTAATGACATAGATGGATAGAGTAGACGATTTTGATCATATGGAAGTGATCAAATTTAGATGTCTACAGTTAGTAAATAGTTTTTCTATTGATTCCTGAATACCTATTGGTCCTAATACTGAAACAAAGTTGCTATTCTATGAAATCTTGGAAATTATTTAAAATAAACAAAAGAATCCTGAATTTAGCACCATACCAAAGAAGTGATATAAAGAATTTTTGGATGCTCTCAATGAAGCGCCTTTGAATTTTGATGTAAGAAGTGATGCTCTACTAGAAAGAACCTTTGGATGCTCCTGATGAAGCATATTTGAAATCCATGTAGCAGATTATGGTGGATGAGTTGATCATATTTTCAATCATTTTCACATTCTTTGAGTTGATAACTTAGAATCATGGAAGATATGTAAAATAAATGTAAAGTTCTCAAGCACAATGATAATGACAACCCTCCTCGATTATTTTTCTGCCCTTGAATTGGCACTTCATACATTTTAGTGCATATAGCAATTTTAAAGTAACAAATAATGACAATTTATTTTTGAGTGCGATATTGTTTTTAATGAAATGGGCAAGTGATATTCACTTTCACAAAAGAATTATTTAGTGTGAGTATCTAATAAAAAGATACAATAATCATATGTGCCTAATTTTTCACTTATAAACTTTAAGTTTTCTTGTTAAAGGAGGAGACAAAATATGTGTTAAACAACACATTTTTCACATCATATTGATGCTAATTTTTTCGGCTCGGAAAGAGCTTTATCGCAATCAAAATCCCTCTTACAAACATTGTGAAAAAATGAAAACTCCTCCCTTACAAGTTTTGATTGAAATAGATGTTTACCAAATAACTTATAATGCTAACAAAGACATTAGTTTCTATGGTGATAACAAATTTTGCTAGAAATTCGAATAGCTAATATTACTTCCAGTAATAATATTACTCTCATTTTGGATAGGGAGCCCAAGTCAAAGAACCACATGTTTCAAAAATTATGAGTAGAGGGGAATACTTGGTCGATTAGAGTTGTGATATGGATGTGGTGTGGTCCATGTGGAGGCTTGACTATCGATGTTGTGACCAATGTGTCTGCAAAGTGTGGAACTTTGACCAATTTGTGAGTGAATTGTAATGCCCATTGGGAGTTCCACCCAGAGAATCCCTGAACCAAAATATCTACCTTGCATGAGTAGATATCAACAAGAGTAGCTCCCCAACCATGATTGGAAAAACTAAACTGGACAATGGATGATCCAAAGGAACAAAAAATGGCCTTGCTAGCTCGACCATCCTTACAAGTTACACCCTCTTCCTTTGTTCCCACCCATTGATAAAGTTGAATATGTTATTATTGACCCAACAAACCTCACACAACAGTGGTTCTTGACTTAACAAAAGGAAAGAGGAGGTAGTGATTGACTAAGGGGGGTCGCGTGGAGTGGAATACCGAGTCTTCTACTCAGAGAGGCATGCCTCCATAGATCTTCATGCTTCCTATGCTTCACCAAACATCTCATGAAGGAAGGTGGCATATTGAGGATGAAGGTAGTTGAGTGCAGATGCCTTAGCATCACCCAAGTCTGATTAAAATGGTATACAACAAATCCATCCTCAATAATTCATCGATGGAAAATTCACCGTCAACAATTCATCATTACAGAAAATTCACCGCAAGCAATTCACCACGGCAGAAAATTAGCCGCATTAATATTTTTAATAAAATCATTTTTTTTGAAATATATATTAAATAAATTAATTCCTGCTGTGAATTGTTGGCAGTGAATTTTACTTCATGATGAATTTTCCATGGTGGTGAATTGCTAATGGTGAATTTTCCATCAATGAATTCCTAAAACCGATTAAAATGCTTTACGTCTGCTAAAAGAAAATCCAAACCATCAAGCAAGTGTAACAAAAAAAAGAATAATGGATCCTTTATTTGTACACAACTTGCAAATTATGAAGGCAAGATTTGAGCTTTGAACATTCTAGTTGTGTGTGTGGTGGAGAGAGATTGCATGGGAGTGTTGGGAGGTCGTAATGCCTCATAGAGATAAATCAATGAAGCTCGACAAATAACTCCTCAAGGACGTTGATTTGCAGATCGAATCTTCTCTCTTATACTTGAAAATTGGTGATTACTTAGAGAAATGATATGATCATTTGGTAAGTGATGTGGCAAGAAAATATATGCCAAACATCTCATAGAGATATCAAATCTTGGTGTAGCCCAACAATAATTTTTGGGCTGAAAAAACTCATTTGCGGCTGCCTTTTGTTAGCATGCCAAGATTGATTTGAGTGATGATTCTACCTTGTCTAAATTTGTCCTCTTCTACCAAATAATATGTAGCACGTAGGGCATGGGTCTTCTAATTGCTCCAAATCACATTCCTCAATGCATGGTATGCATATGCTCCACAGTGCATGGATAATGTTTGTAATGGACAAGACTGTACAATACCATCTTTGCAAGGCAATGCTTGAAATATCCTCTGCAATACAACAAATGCAAAGAGATCCAACAAACAAACACGACTGTGAATTGTATAAAAATGCTTCACAAACAAAAAATTAAATCCTGACTAGGCTAGGTGCAATATTTTGGGAAGGGTTTTGATAGCATGGCTCCGATATCATGTTTGATTTTCAAGATCATAAAGCAAAAATCAAAGACTTTGACAAAAAAAACTTGTAGACAATAACCTAATTGATATTATCAAAGAGATTGATAAAAGAGTTGAATGCAATGCACAATGTGACCTTGCTTAAATAGGCAAGGTGGTGAGGGTATTAAAGTCAAACACAATGACTGACTAACCCTTTCTAATGGAACACTTGTTAAATCACACATGGAAAGTGACCATGCAATAGGTGTCTCACAAAGTGAGGACACTTGTCTCAACCACATGAGGTGAGACAAAACTATAGAAGTCCCTAAGTGGATACTTAAGAAATATGAATAGGACTCTCCTAGTCAGATTAATAGCTAACTAGTTTGATAAAATCACTGTTTACACCAACATGAAAGACACAAGTTTATGGAACCAAGGTGACTCAAAAACATAAATTTTACACACCATGCTAGAAGTTGGAATGGAATTTATTTTGGATTGGATGATGGATTTTAAATTTTTAGATGCTTGATTGTGCATGATTATGAAATTTTGAACTTGGATGATAGATTTGCAGTTTTTAGGATTCATAATTTTGGGATATGTTTGAGCTCTCTTAGGTTTCACATTTTGGAATAGAGGGATCTAGATAAATTTTGTGTTATGATTTGTTGGATTTTTACTTGCATATCTATATTTCTTGGATTGGGGATTGTTAGGTAATTTAGATTGGGTATTTATGTTTGGGGATTTGGGGATTTGAATGGATATTACATCTTAGAATTTTGATGCTTGGATTTTAGCACACATATTTTTAGATTTTACAATCCAGATGGGCTTTAGATTTTAAATTTCCTTACATTGTGTAATACCCCTCCGTTTTGCCTTCTGGTTGGACTGTGTGTCTTTGTGTGGGTATGTTGCTTTGATGAGTTTCTGGTTATTCTGATGTTATCTTTATTCCATACTTTGGATTAGCATAGTGGTTATTTGAATTAAAGATGATTATGCTTTGAATTATATCAATATGTTAGATTTGTCAACTAGTTGCAATGTATTGGTGAAGGGGACGGTATCGCATCACTCGCTTGCGAGCGCCCTACGATTCCATGATTTCCTCTTCACGGTGTGTATTTTATGCTGGATATATTATATGTTGTTGGTTACTTGAATTGCAAGTTGACAGGTACAGAACATCGACTCCACCTGGTTTCACAGGTGAGAGCGTGTTCAATACCCAACGGTATTCGATTGGGAGATAGTAGCTAGGTTTTTGTGCCAAGTCATCACCCTAGTCCTTGTATGTCGTCAGTTGTTTGTCAGGTTGTGTTGCTTTGAATATTGTGCCCTCTCTTCATTATTTAATTGCAAGTTGGAAAAAGGATTTAAATGGCTTAAGGTATTTAAGTTGTAGAGTAATGTAATCTGGAGTTACGTTGAAATATAATTTATTTATCATTAATTTAATTTAATTAATAAATAATTTAATCGTTGATTAAATCTATTTATTAATTAATTAAATTTTTGATGTTGAAAGAAGTGAATTTATTTATGTTGAATTTGGAAATAAAGAAAATGCATAAAAAAGTCAATTTGGGAAATTAGGAATTGAAAAATTGAAAAACATGAATTAAAAGTCAAATTTGAAAGTTTGAATTCAAAATTGAAATTGTTTTTTAGAAATTTATGAGGGTGGTTGTTAAAGTTTTAGGGTTTCATCCTTATGTTTGGATTTTGGATCACAATTTTGGATTATGAAGTTTTTGAAAAATTGAAAATGGAGGAGAGGAAGAATGGTTTTCATTTTGTGGGTTTTGGCTGGGAGTTGCGAAATTTGGTGGAGCTGAAGTAGGAAGCTGAGCACTGCCTAGATCTCCTCACAAACTCAGGGAATCGGGTTCATGTTTTAGTAATTGGTTGTTTTGAGATTTTTTAAATTGTATATGTTTTGTTGTTGATTATCATGTTGGAAAATTCAAGAAAATAAAAATGTTCTTGGCTGTAAATAAATATTTCAGTTTATCTTCCTCAATTTATTTCTTCCATGAGGATGTTTGAATCCTAATATATATAAATATATATATGTATTGATATATATATATATATATATATATATATATATATATATATATATATATATATATATATATATATATATATATATATATGTGTGTGTGTGTGTAATTTGTTTGAAATTTCGTCCTTGGAGAGAGTTTTGTTGTGGGTTTTCTTTTTTAAAAAATATGCCCCTGGAAAGAGGTGCAGACTTCAAGAAATCCGCAGGCTTTTGGGAAGGATTTCAAAAAAAAATTTAAAAATAAAAATAAAAATAAATTTTGTGGGGGGGTTGGGGGCTCAACCCCCACCGCACCTCCCATGGAGGTGGGTGGAGGGAGCCGCGCCTGGTGCACTCCCCACACACCCCGTGCCCGACTGTGTTACACAGCTGTCGCCACCAATAATGGCAGTCAGTTGTGTTACACAACACCGCTGCCTGCACCTCCTCCCATCAGCAACATCCCCGCCATTGTCTGTAGCTCCGCTCCCCTGCGCGGCCTAGTAAACCTTGCGTTCGCCCACAAATGCCGCCGCCGCCTGGTTTCGACCGCCCCACCATTAACCCCGTCGCCCTTGCAGTATAGAAAATCGCGGCCGGCCCAGCCATAACCCAATCCGCGTGTGCGGCCCGAGGTAGCCGCCCCATGAATTTGGTATGGCGTGCAAGCCGAGGGAAAGTTATTAAAATAATAGAAATTAAAATGAATTAGTATATATAAATATAAATATTTTATATATTATTATTATAATATTAAAATATTATTTAATAATATTTTATATTATAATCTATAATATTAAAATATTATATTTATATATATTATTTTTAAATAATTTTTGTATATTAGAGTGGTTGATTTAAAATTAAATTTATATGCTTAGGAAATTATTGATTTTCTATTAGCATGATTAAGTTTAATTGAAGGAGTTAAATATTTGATTTAGAGAATGCATAATTTAAATTTAATTGTGAAATTTAAATCGATGAGCAAAGGTCCCTTTATTAATCTGTTTTAAATATAATTGGAAATTTAAAATATTGAGGTCATGGTCAATTATTGTTTTTTATTTTAAACAATAGGTTTGAGAAGGACAAATGTTGGTTTGGAGATTAATGTGTTAATAACGAGATTAACTGATTCACTTTATAGTGATTTAATTTGCAAGGACAATCGATTATTTATTTTAAAGCAAGATGTTTTGTGTTATAGTTGAAAATGCCTATTTTACTAAGAGTAATTAGGGAATTAAATATTAGTGTTAATATCTCCCTTATCTGAAAGGATGAATTTTAATTCAGTTTTATCGATGCAATAGATTACTGAACGTTAATGAGGAATGGATTTAGAATATCCAAAGGTAGTTTATTTCATGTGCCTTCAGTGGGTATTCTCTTCGTGCTATTGTTGGAAAACGGGTTAAAGGTGTGTTTTGTTTGTAAGTCTTCCAGATGGGTTTTTCATTTTTGTGGTTGTCGCTTGTGATGTACTTGCACGGTATTTGAGTTGTGCTTGTGATGTACTTGCACGGTATTTGAGTTGTGCTTGTGATGTACTTGCATCGTATCTGAGTTGTGCCAGTGTTGTACTTGAGATTGGTTGTTTCAATTGGGTTCAGTTATGTTTTAGCCTGTGTTTAGAGGTAGATTGTCTTGACTAGGATTCCTGCTTACTATCTCCTAGCACGGGGGGTGGGCCTTTGGGTTCCACTTGATTGGGTGGCGTGCACCTAAATCCGTTGGGTTCTTTCTTCATGTTCTTGTGGATGAGACTTCCAGTTGGAGAGCTCGTTGGTTTCCGTTTCAGTTTCTTGCTTTAGTTCATTTCAATTGTTCTTATTATTTTACCCCTCAGTTGTTATCGAGGTGGAAGTTGTAATTGTAATTATGATTATTGATCTTTCCTCATTTGGGGAATGAGAGTTGTAACCTTATTGTTTAATGAATGGCTTATTGAAATGGAAAGTTATCTTTATGCTTGGTGTAATTATCTTATTTGGAATGCATGTGCTTTAATTATTAATTAATTAATTGACATGGTTTAAATCATGTTTTTTGTTGAGGTTCTATATAACCTCTGTCTCGTAACCTTAGAGGTTGTTGGCATTAGTTAGCGAACTTGCTTATTAATTATACTTTAAAAAAATAAAATTATTCTGTTTAAGTAGCTAAATGCAACTTCCTCTAGGGTTGCGTGGCGGGGCGTTACACATTGGGATTGCTATAATTCGAAATCTATAAGAACTTTTGGGATTTGGATTGATAGATGGTTTAGAATTTACACTTTTGGAATGTGAGAATTTTAGAATCTGTGATGGATTTCGCAAGATATATAGACATATCTAAATAAAATTAAAAGCCCACATTTTTATATCTTAAAGGAATGCAATTTAAAACCTCATGAATATTTTGGTATCTTCATTATTTTGGAATAGGTTGATTAGCATGTGATTATATATTAGTCATAAGAAATGGGTTTGGGTGATAATAGGTTAAGGTTGGTGGTAGGGATAATAGGATTGATGAAGGTGTTGGTGGCAAAAAACTCTTTGTAAGAATGATGAAAGGAAATTTATTTGATGTTGGGAGAAGTTACCTTACTGGTTGTGGAAGAATCATAAACATTCTTATTGTACTTATTATGAGAATTGTATTTGATGCCTTGAAATCCTTGATTTGTATAAACATGAAGAGGCTCTAGGATTCCTTACTCATGAAGACTTGATCCTCTACTTTGATAGTTCGTGATTGTACACATTTAATTTATGACGAGATACTTATTTTTGATAAGTTAAGCAACATTTTCAAGGTGTTGTACCCATAACACATTGAGCCTCATGAGCCAAAAAGATCAAGTCCAAGAAACATAATAACTAGCCAAAACAACAGTAAATAAGACATCGACAATAGACTAACAACACATAGAAAAAACACAAAAAAAACAACTAAGTGACATTATCCTAGTTCTTTGACAGGAGGTCCACTGCTTTGTCCCTGATGCATTCTTGATTCTCGATAACATTCTTCCCTTCTAGCTCATCTTTAGTGACCGCAAACAAAGTACTGGTGACAAAGTGAACCAACTTCACAGTAAAGCGGGTCAAGCCCCTGAATCTCTTGTCTAATTTATCCATTCGCTCCTTCAACACACATTGATCCTCCTCATCAACAACACTCTTCATGTCCTTGGTATGCATAGTGTCTCATGGGTTCGAGTCATCTTTTTGCTCTTTACTATTATTAGGAATGGTGTGAGGCTCTTTAGCATACTCCTCCTCTTCCTTCTCAGATATCTCATCCTCTTTGTCATCTTTACTGTTCGACTTCTCCTCCTCCGAATCAAGAACCACCTATATTTTTTACTTTGAAATTGAGATGCAAATAAATTTTATGTAACCACCAATAATCAAAACTTTCAAATCATTGATATGAAAGGAGACCAAATTGAACAAATTTGGTTGGACCAAGTTCATAGGATTTTTGTGATGGGATGGAATTAATGAGCATTGATAGGATTTTTATTCTTGTCTAGGATCAATGAGATAAATATGATCACTTTGGCCTTAAGTTGGTTGTGGATGGTTTGGATTATGATTTGGACAAGGGGCTTGATATATCTACACATGATTTAATAAGTGAATGCAGATCAAAGTTAAAACAAGTAGTCAACATTAAATTATATAGTTTTTAAACATTTAGAGGATATTCATATGATAAAAAGTATGGATATCACCGTTCAATCTTGAATTCTCTTTGAAATGGTTGCTCCATCACAAAATTGCAAGATAGAGCAAACATATAATGAGCTTAACATCTACCAAATATTTAAATTAGGAGCTAACTACACCTTTCTTGAAAAAAAATCTTTAAAGCTAAAAGTAAAGATAATAAGTTTAAGAAAATCCAAGTGGAAAGTGGCAAAAATTCGACTAAGTAGAAATGTAAAAGTGATTCTAACCAAGAAAATAAAGGCACCTTAGAATATATACCGTGTAGAAAAATTGATAGAATCCATTTAATATGAGAATGATTGTGAGCCTATCACTACAAAATATAACCCACAAAAATAATGTTGGTGACATATATCCCCCTCCAATTGGTCACATATAATGTATGTAAGGAATTGTAGGAAAGGGGAAAGATATATATAATCATGATAAATCATGTAAGAACATAGATAAGGTATAATCATCAAAGCAAGTGTAATAAGGGAAAGGAAAGATGCCTCTCAATGTTTCTTGCAATGAAGATAAATGACAAGATAATGATAACAATACATGCTAAATAAGGATCATGTCAGCATAAATAAGATGCAAAATATATGAGCATGACTGAGAACATACCTTATAAAGATAAGGTACAAGGATTATGAATATGTAATCATAATAAATAAGCATAATAAGGGTCATATACATGTAAGTATGTGAACATAAGATGAAATTATAAGTAAAATCATGATATCCTAATATATGAGTGTGATAAACATATACAAACAATTATGGCATGAAATGTAAATATGAGAACCATTAAGATTAAGCCAAATATAAGTTTAACTATTTAACATTATGTGAGGAAAGTGGTAGCATTAAAACTATTTAACATAAAAATATTTAAAGGAACACATGAAAACCAAAGTGGTAAATATAGATCATAAGAAGCATAGGAACATCTAAGGTAGGAAGAGGGTGAAAGCACAAAGTTGTGTCACCCTTTTATAAAGAAAAATAGAAAGAAAATTTAATTTTTTTAGCTTCGAATTTTAAAATGAAGTAAATTAATGAAATATAGATATTTTATTATAGTTTATGGAAATTTAAAATAAAGATAAAAATTTCTTTGATATAGTTTTTAAAAATTTGGTAGTACTATTTAATTGTTGAAAATGAGTAAAAAAAGTAAGGTAATTGGGACATCAATTTTTTTGAAATAAAATCATTTTTTTCTTATTATTGTGAACTCGATACTCTAGTGCATGAATATAAATTAGAATTTGATAAATAGAATTCTTATATGATAAAATTTAAAAGTCACATGTCTAACAAATTGAGCATTTTGATGCCCATTTATTGAAAATAAAAAATACACATTGCTTAATTAGGACTCTCTTCTCTAAATAAATGAATTTTTTAGATTTTTTAAATAATTTTAATTACTTTTATTAATGGAATCGACCTCAAATTTTGAGATAATGATTTATTTGTCATTTAAAATAAAAAATAATAGTATATTTATTAGAATATAATACAATTTACATTTTTAGAATCTAAATAATGAGATATGAAAAATGAAATATCTCATTTTTTTAAAAATCCACTTACATTTGTGAAAATCAATTAAAAGTGGTGGGAAAATATAATTTGAACTTAAATTAGAAAGCAAACGAAATTGTTGCTAAAATCTTGCCACATAGAAATATTTTTTCAAAGTAGATTCAACCAAGTTTGAGTTAACCCACCTTTAAATAAACTTGTTTTGTATGAATAACTAAAAACTAGAATAACTTCAAATTTTAAAAGCTTTCCTCAAATTTCATACCACCAAAAAATTAAGAATAAGTAAAATAAATACTCTAGACATCTCATTTTTGTGTTTAGATTAAACAATTGACTTTTTTATGATATCTCAATGATTTCATATTTAGCTATGATTTTTTGAAGTGTTTTTTATATATTATAAAAAAAATTGTAATTTAATAATGTGTTATATTGTACTAATATTTTCTATTATATATATATTTTGTTCCCTTAACCCCCTCTATAATGAGGGAATTGAACAAGAATTCAATAAGATCGCCCTCTTGTAACCTCAAAAGTGATGCCTCTAGAGGTATATTTGAGGGCTATAGAGGTCCTTTGCAATGATAAGGAGACTACAAAAATATTTACTCTAAATATTGTTTATTTATAGTATTCTCTCTTTTTATTTCCTAAGTGATCTCTTTTCCTTTCTTATTCAATAATATGTCATTTTTGACTAAGTTAGATTATCTATAATGGGTCTAATAAAGTGAGGGGTGCTATGAATCTAATAGTCACACATTAGATATAACCAAGAGCCTTTAGTAACCTTTATTTCAATGAAACACTACTCTCACATACATCTTTGGTTTCATGTATCATAACGTATATCAAAAGGTTTCATATATTGAGAGAATCAACGTACCTTTGGGTATGTAGGGAGGTGTGGTATGTTTAGAAATTTGGCTTACCATTGATAGAGGTATATTAAAATATTGGAGTGATAAGTTAGAGTAAGAAGGGATTATTTGGGGAGATGAGGATTTAAAACAATAGTTTAGAGTATGAGGTTTGGGGTAAAATATTTGGGAAGTGAATATAAGGTAATTTATGATTTAGGGTGTATAATTTGAGGTTAAATAGATTTTGAGTTAGGGTTGAGGATTTAAGGTTTTTCAATAAATAATCCTAGGTTACATATCTAGGGTTTAGGTTTTAGGATGTAGGATTCAATGTCTCCTAAGTGATTTCTCAATTTATGGTTTAATGAATATTAGAGTTAATAAAATTTATTTGCCATAGTTTATGATATGAGGTTTGGTGTTTAACTAGGTTTACAATGTAGGGTATATGGTTTATGGTGTACAGGGTTTTTACCTTGTTCAATATATTTTATGGTTTAGGATTTAGGATTTAGGATTTAATGTTTAGGAAACCTTTTAAGGTTTAAAGTTTGGGGTTTAGAGGTTTTATGATTTAATATCGAGTTTGGTGAGAAGAGAGTGAGTAAGAATCTAGAGCCAAGAATGCTCCTTGAAACTGGATTTTTCTCCCACTCCAAATTTCCATTTGATAATTTTATGCAACAAACCAGTAGTATTAATCAAGAACAAAATTATATATCTATTGTAGAGATATTTAGCCTTCATAATAATGGTCAAACATTTATTATTTTTGGTAAGGCTCCAACTAAACTTAGCCAAAAGAGCCTTATTGAACTTTATATATTCTTCATACCAAGGGCCCTATTACCTTTAGTTTTATAAATAGTGTCTCAACTAACCAAGGGAATTCTCTTTTATTCCATAAAGGTCCAAATGAATTTCTTTTTGAATTTATTCAATATTCTATTAAACGCTCGTTATATATTCTTGTTTGCATTATGGAGGACATGGAGAATATTAGAAATAGGTGAAATAATTATTATGGTATTTGGATGCGGTTGTGTATTTTTAGTTGGGTTGAAGTAGTATACTTTGAGTACTCTATATACAACTAAGAAATTTGGTTCATTTCACATTAATCATAAATTTAAACAACTTACTTTACATTGTGTACAAGTTTGTAAAAAAAATAATTATAGTTTCCTATAGTGTATTTATTCTCTATGTATTTTGACATTCTTACATATGATTACTATTAATAATTTACCTTTCTTTTGTTAGAAGTTAAAAATAAGCTATATTTCTAGAATTAGTTGATTTAAGAGAAAAGATTCAACTGGATTTCTTATCTCAATCTTGGAATGGCCAAGTTAGGTCATTATGAACTATTTTTTATAAGGGTTTCAATGTATTTCAATTCATTGACTATTATATTGGAATATTCTAAAACCCTTTGTATCAATAATGTTAGATGATTATTATATGAGACTAATTTAAAACTCTCTATGTCATGTATGTCATATGACTTTTATGAAGTATTTTAAGCCTTTTTCTAACATGGGTGTTAATATTATTTTGACCCATTGTATAATATGTAAAGGAATAAATTGTGAGTTTTTACCTTAAATTTAGTAAGGCTATCCGTTATGCTACAATATTGACTATCATATGTAATAATAATTATTTATTTATTGGATTGATGATTGATATTGATGTGGGGGTTACAATATTAATAGTTTGAGTTTTATTTATGCAGTCAATCACTGATATTGATGTGGAGACTTTTAGTATTATATGTTGAGCTTATTTAATGGGAAGTAAATCAGTTTTGTTGCATAGAATGGTTTCTCTATCATGCTTTATTATCTTCTATTGAACATTATCTCAAGCATGAAGATTGATCAGGGTAATGTTGTTAATTATAGTATGGTAGTTGGGTTTGTTATTTATCAATTATTGTGTTATGTATATTTCCTAGGTATAGTTATAGGGTTTTAAACTTGTTCTATACTTCGTGTATTAGCATTGACCTATATCTATATTATAGTTATTTTAATTTGAGTTTGAGTTTGGATAACTTGAATTAGTTAATATTGTGGCATTTCATATCTATCTGATAACATGGCATTCAAGATTATCTATAAATATGATGGTATTCTTATTTTGAATGAGGTCTTGGATATTATTACTATAACTTGGTTAGAATATTAGGTTGTTTCTACTCGAGTGTTAGTTAATGTGTTGATTTCATGGTAATAGGTTGTCAACAAATATTTCTTGAAGGATATTCCTATTGTGTGGCTTAATGATTGTGCTAATTGAATAATTGATATTTATTAGAAATCACTCATACCTTACCTTATTATTGGGAGAAGGATTTGGGATAGGTCAAGAACCCATAGGTAGGGATTATCTTATGCATATTAAATGTATTTGTTGGTAGTGTTTTATATCTATAGGTTTCTACTAGTTTCCACACTAGTTACTACTTGATTCATAATGTGTCTATACTATATTTAGGGCAAGAAATGATGACTATTATAGAAATAAATGTTATACATTGTATCCTTGTGCAGCTTGATTAAAGTTATAATATTGTACATGCAAAAAAAATATTTAAGTTGATTCATCTAAATTTAAAATGAGGTTGTTTTAAATTGATTTAAAGGTGTTTGTCTGTAATTATTGTTGGAGTAATAAGGTTAATTACTTAATTAATTCAATCATATAGATTACTTAATTAAGTCACCTTTTACTTTATTTTCACTTAAGCTAAAATTAGGCACTTTAATAATTACTTTATTAAATCCTAGGGTTCACTTTAGGGTTTTTATCTCCTTTCTTAAGGATTGATCTCTTTGTAATAATTCAATTCTTGTTTATGCAATTTTTGCTTCAACCTTGTAGAGCACCTTGTTTGTGTTTCAGTATCTCTTCTATGTGACAGGTTATTTACTTGCAGGTGTTCACTAGGTTCTGTGAGCTTGGTTTATCAACTTTAACATGGTATTAAAGATTCAGATCTGCAGCTTCTTGTTCATCTTTTGAGGGATTCAATCCTTGAAAGAGTATTTTTATTACATCTTAAGTCAATTTGGACCTCACCATTGTGTCCAGAAGGTTTGAAATAGTCAATATTGATCTTTGTTTCACCAATTTTGGTTATACGACGCCTGATCTGCAAGGGTTTCCAGATCTAAAGTGTACCTGCAATTTTGGAGCATTTTGAGCCCAAATGGACCTCACCGTTACGTTCAAAGTGCCCAGAAATCCCAAAATCGACTGTCAAATCGAAATCAGACACAGTGACTTTAGGAGACTTTTTTTTTTTTCATTTTTGGGTCGTATGACCTAGTACAACACACAGTTCTGTGTTTTAAAAAAAAAAAAACATAGTGCTGCAGGGCGTCACTGTTAGTTAATTGCTAGCAGTTAATGCTAGCAGCTAGCCTAATTGCCAAGCTTAACCCCAAAACCCTTTTGGAGCAGGTTTGGTATTTTGGCCATAACGTTTGCATACAAACTCAATTTTTCAAAAATGAAATATCGTTGAAAAGCTGGTTTCGACCTCGATCTAGTGGTGCAGGTTTTTTTTTCTAGTTTTTCTGTTTTGTTGCATGTTTTTCCAGTCAAAGTCAGATAATCATTTTCGTGCTTCCGGGGGCATAAATTTTGCATACAAACTCCATTGTTTGAAAATGAATAGGCGTTGGAAAGGTCTTCTAGTGCTCTTTTCAGATCTGTATATTTTTTCATCAAAAAAATTATCAAGCAAATTTTATTTAGTTTTTTTGTGTTTTCACATTCTAGTGAATTACTTGGACATCTTAGCTCCTAAAAAAATTCTTGTTTGTGTGAGATGGCTTCTTTTTGGCTGTTCTACATGTATTTCCAATCTTGTGTCTTTTTTTGACATTATGAGCTTCCATTGTAAGCACTTATTATTTTGTAAACAGACTGAGATAAAGTGCCTTTGTATTGCACCTATATTATGGGATCTTGCACATCAATTTGTTCCTTATTGTACACACTATGATATAAAGTTCCATGGGAGTTGTTCTTTGCCTTTATTTTCCCTTCATACCTTTCTCATGCGTGTGTGCTTTGGTTTACCCACCTTTTATATTTGCTTTTACTTTCATGTCTACACATTCAAATGTTCTCGGTTCTTTATCATGCACTACATTTAGGCATTCAGTTTCAACATACCTATCATACCTCTCCCTTGTCAACATTATGGGGGGGGGGGGGGGTTCTACTGTTGGTGTTCATGCTTCCTTGGTTTCACATTGGAGTGAGCTATGTATACAGTATTTGTTCCTATGTACTAGGCGGATGCAACGACTAGTTACCCATGCATCTCAGTGAGATGGAGCACTTACCATATGGACACTCTTGCATTCCTATTTCTAGAGGCCACCTTCCATTTTTCACTTGATCAGTTCTTTAGACTATTTCTACATGTGCTATCTGTATCTTTGAGTTCTTGATGTTTGCCTTGGTTTGCCATCAGATTCGAGTAGTGTTGGGGGCACTCATACAAATTCTTGTCTTCTTGATCCTAATCATCATATATTTCAACGAAGGTTCTTCTTTCAACATTTCAATAGTCATTCTACGACAGTGTTTGCAACTTCTTCATGCTTCAATGGTGTTTTTCATGTTCATCTTTTGTTCCTATCTTTTGGGACAATTTCTTCTTGGTTGGAGGCTTTTTTTTCCTGCACTCTTTTTGGAGGCTTCTTCAATCCTTCACTCTTATTTGGAGGCTTCTTGAGTCCTTCACTTGTTCCTTTCATTTTTGGTACATTCTTGTTTGGAGGCTTCTTAGACATTCACTTGTATTTCTCTCTTTTAGAGAAGAGTTTTTCCCACGAGGTTTTCTCCTTTTTCTCCTGTTGTGAGAGATATTTTACATTTGTACATGGGTACCTCAACAAGCCTAGTTTTTGGGACCCATCTTTACTTTCATGCATTTTATCCTTAGTTTTTAGCTTCTCCCTAAGTTCATCTTAAGGAGGGGTGTTGGATTAATAAGGTTAATAACTTAATTAATTCAATCATATAGATTAATTAATTAAGTCACCTTTTACTTTATTTCACTTAAGCTAAACTTAGGCACTTTAATAATTACTTTATTAAATTCCAGGGTTCACTTTATGGTTTTTATCTCCTTTCTTAAGGATCGATCTCTTCGTAATTATTCGATTCTTGTTTATGCAATTTTTGCTTCAGGCTTGTAGAGCACCTTGTTTGTGTTTCAGTATCTCTTCTACGTGACAAGTTAATTTCTCACAAGTGTTCACTGGGTTCTGTGAGGTTGATTTATCAACTTTAAAAATTATTTACAAAAAGGAATTCTTTCAAGTTGCTTCATTATTTAACAAATAATATTTCTAGTAAGTAGTTACAATGGTGTCATTATTATTTTAATTTATAAATAATAACTTGTGGTTTCAATTTAATTATTAATTATCATGAGTCATAAAGAGATTACGAATAAATCATTTAATTTTTGATTTTTTACAATTTTATTAAAAATTAACTTGTCAATTATATTTGTGGAATTAAGAAATCAATTTATTAAATATCTTAATTTGCTATAGCTTTAACTTATAAACAAAAACTAGTACAAATCAACAAATAAAGAAATTGCATGCTAATCTTAACCTAGAAACTTGTAATTAAACAATTCAAAACTATCTACAAAACTTTATTTATATTTTTATCAAATCTATCCAAGTTAGCTTAAATTTCCAATTATTACAACTAGGTTAAGGGTATAATGGGTTAGAATAAAGGTACAATTTCATAACATATTAAACATTTAATATGTGGTAATAAAAACCATATTTGAAAAAAATCATATTTCTTAGAGTTATGAAAAATATTCATTTTGGTGGCTATGAAGAAAAGAGTGGTTCAATGTGTACTAAATGATTATTTTGGAGAGTGAAATATGAGTTCACCTAGATTTATTCATACTTGAATTAGGGGGAATTTATAAGCATATGTATATATGTATACATATGCAATAATGTGTTCAATAGATATAAATGTAATTTAATATTGAGTTGTAAAGATATTAATCATTTTGATCCTTTTGATTTTTATAAAATTTTAGCATTAGGAGATTCATTTAAATAATGAAAATAGGTCAAAGCAAGCCATTCATCATTCAAGTGAGAGAGAAATCATGTTTTTGTGGCTCTTGCATTGATAGTTTTGATGCAATTATACTACACCTTAGATTTAAATTTACTTATACTTTATGTAATTTATTACACCTTATATGTAAGTTTATTACCTCTTCACTTCTTGATTGATGATATTTAGGTGCCAACACTCCCCTATCATGATAAGTTCTCTTGACACCACTACGATTTAGTCCATTAGATCATTATGACTAATTGAACTCCTCTAAGACACGTGCCATCTTGACTAGTGCACTCTAAAGTTTATATATGGTAATTCATTTCCTTTGATTTCAATCATGACTACAAATATCAAAATTTTATAACTCTCATTTTGTTTGCATTTAAATTTATCATTATATGTTATAAGAGTAGCACAATTAAAGTGTCATTTAACTTAATTAAAACATTATCTTATTTTCTTTGACATAGAGGACCTATAGTCTTACAAATTGAATGATTTTATATCATCCATTGTAGGATTATTTTAGAAAGAAAATATATTATATCATTAAATTTTGAATGTCCAAATTAGACAAGTTAGGATTCTTCTCCATGCCTATCAAACATTGTGAAGTAAACATAATATGAGTCTCTTGTGGGATTAGATTTTACATTTTGTAGGTAATTTATGCAAGAGTGGTCCAAACCTACAAATCAAACATTAATTTATTAAAATTAGTGCAATTCATAGAAAAAGTATTTTGTTTAGTAATCTAAGGTCATACAACCCAAGGGTAGGCTTGATATAGGCAAGTACAAGAAATATTTATTTTGTAAAAGTTTTTTGATTTAAACGAGAAAAAGGTTATATATCACATACCATTATTTGTAAAAAGGAGGTAACCTTATACCACAAAGAATACTATGGGGTACCCAACCCTCATGACCATCACTTTCTATGGTAGGAGTGATAGGTGTTGTTAGGCCACATATACTCCCATATAAAATAATTGGTGCTATTCAAATATTCTAGCCCATTAACAAAGTTTTTGTTGGTAAAAAACAATCTTACTTACCTGAGGAATATCTGTGGATCCCACTCTAATATTTTTCACAAGCCACCAAATAACCACCCAATTCCCACTAGAAGGAAACCCTATTTTTTTTTGTCATTGCTCGAGTGGTGCCACAACCTAAGATTTTCCTACACAACATGTAGGGTGCCACCTCCATTGGTAGCTCTAGCTATGGTCCACATGATGACCACTATTTAGATAGACCCCCGCCACCTCTTAGTGCACTTTTAGATTTGATTAAAAAATCTAGTGGACAATATCTCTCCCACCTGACATATTTTTATCATTTTTTTGAAATAGGCTAGAATTTTGTGCACTTCAAAATAGTGTAGATGGTTCTATATTTTGACATGTCATTTCTTTAAAAAATATAATTTCTTAAACATTTGGTAGTCTCATTCTTGATTTTTTTTTCAACTTCAAATACCCTTAACTTCCTCACAAGAACTACAATCAATTATAAAATTTTCAAATTATAGGGTTTTTTGTGCACTATACATTAGTGCATTTTATTGATTTGGGTTTGCACTAATATTATAATTTTAGATTTACAACTCTATTGAAATTGTATATATTTGGAAAATAAAACAAGTATTTAAAACACACTAATTTATTTATTTTTTATTATTGGCAAAAGGAAAATAGCCTATATATTATATTAATAATAATAGTAAGTAAATAAAAAAGTGCCCAAGAGGGACTAATTACAAAAGTGCCCAAGAGGGCCTAATTACAAAAGTTCCCAAGAGGGCCTAGTTACAAAAGTTCCCAAGAAGGCCTGAGTAATTATAAAAGTGCTTGATCTTTGAAAGTCCAGTCTAAGAATCCTGTCATGCCATTAGACTTGTCAGGAGCCGATAGTCTCAATTCCTTGTTGGTGGTCGGGGTTCGTGCGTCCTCCTTACCAGCTACCATCTTCATGTATAACGCAAGCCTCATCACCGACATTCACTCTCTTCTATATGGATCACACATGAGACTTATGTTATAAAAAAATTATGATAATATTTTTCCTCTCCCTGGGAGGGAGTTTTTCCTACATATTTTCTCTTATTTTTTGGAGAGTTACACTCTCTTTGTACCTTGGAGTTTATTTAGATTTTACATGGGTGCCTTATAAGGATTTTTTTTCTAAAACCCATTCCATTTTTCCTTAAGTTACACTTAAGAGAGGCATTGGTTTTTTTTATTAGGGAAAAAATAGGTTTTGAAGGGTCCCCAAAACTCTATACAAAATACCACAATAGGTCCAAAACAAGAAGTTTTGATGGGACCCAAAACCCTATAAAAAAATTCTACCTAGAGAGGGAACATATCCAACCAATAACCAAATAACAATGATAAAAAATAAGCTAAACAAAAGATCCCAAAAAAATTAAAAAATTCAATCACTAAATTTTGATGTAGATACAAGATCCCATCACCATCGTTAATCTCCACCTCAATAGGAGAAAAAGGGAAAAAATTGATAAAAGGGCAGCAAAATCCCCTTTGCAGTAACTCCCAATATCTCCTACAAAAATAATCACAACCTCAATAGAAGTATCCACCTCTATAGGAGAAGTAGGAGAAGAAGCCTTTTGGAGAAGAAACAAAACCTTAACCTATCCTACAAGAATAGTCTCCACCTCAATAGGAGTAGTCTCCACTTCAATAGAAGTAGAAGAAGTTAGGGCAAGAGTAGCAGAATCCCTTCTTAAGGTAATCAATACCTTGGTAGACGAAACCCCATAATCACCCGCAAGAACAATTCTATCCTCAAAACCAAAATCCTCTGGGTCATCTAGCATGGGCTTGGGGAAACCTACTGAAAACCAACCCAACAACAAAAAACTAGGTGAAAGGTTAGCAAAATCTCACTTAAGGAAACTTGACCCAAAAGACTCCAGGATAGCCAGCATGGTCATAGAGAAGTCCACCAAAAAATAGTGCAATAGAAAAATAATCTCCATGAACCAAATTTGCAAACAGTGGACTAACTGCTTCAATCTATCACTTTCGAAGAAGAACCCAAGACATGATGACCCTACACTAGGGGAAGGCTAAGAAAAGCATACCCAAAACCTAGTAAAAAATAAATCCTTAAAGACTGAGCATCATACGTCCTTTCCCAAAAGAACCCCCACTTAGGCCAAAACACTTGAGCTAAATACCAAAAGATATCCCAATCAAACCTTACCTAAAAATAAAACTCCAGAACTCCCAATAGCCATGAACAACGAGGGAATGAGGAGGGCACAAAACCTAGCTAGAGCCAAGCAAAACACAACGAGCTTCAAAACAACTCTAATAGTAGAGCCATTAAAACCAGTGCCAACTACTACCACTGATCCAAGAATAGAGGTGCCAATCCATTGTCCAAAGTAGGGGGCCCAAGACCAACTTTTCCACGCACAAGGAAGGGAGCAGAATAGGAAAGACCAAAACTAACTACAGTAAGGACACCACCTCCAATAGTCACAACTTTCCCAATCACAACATTTGCCTCATTTTCAATAGAACCTCCAACTCTAGACAAAAACCTAGTGCACCCTCCACACAAAAGCAAAACCAACCAAATTTGTATAGATCACACAAGAAGGGACACAACGAGGAAGCCTGCAGGATCCCCACACTAAGCGAGATAAAAGATGGGAGTGTAAGCTCCATTATCATCATCATCATCCTTTGAACCACAGGTCTTTCCCTATAGATTTGAGACCCCTCTCCCACTTCTGACTATGCTCCCTCTCTCGTGCATCCTTAAAAACATGACATTGTGTTATTATATACTATAACTTATAATTTAATGTACTTAATTAATTACTTTTATTTACTTTGTTAATTGATAAATAACGAGTAAATGTAATCTCCTTGATTGATGATATTAATATTCCCTATTCCCCTCATTCACTCCTTTGTATATGATAGTCTAGTGTTACTAATCCCTCATCAAGATAATTTTTACTATCACCATTACTCTTACATGTTGAGGTAGTCTACCAAATTATTGTGTCTAACTCAAATCCTCTAAGACACCTTTCATCACTACCTGTGTATTCCAAATATATATTATAGTTCATTTCCTTTGATATCAATCATGAATATAGATATTAGAATTTTTTCATTCTCCTTTTGTCTATATTTAAATTTATGTGATCATTATTTTTTATCCCTAGGGTAGATATATCTTCATTAAATATAATAGAGAGTATTATAAATGCTCCACAATATAGACATATTGTCGATGGATATTTTATGCAATATGATACGAAATAAATCATGTCAACATGTCATCCTTATGAGGAAGATGACATAGATATTACTAATACTTGGTTGATTATGAATGCTTATCCGATCTAGTTATTGGAGGTCTCATATAATGACTATTTTAGTATTTCCAATTTTGTACTTAATTTAGTTTTGAAATGAAGATGTTTTGGCTTGAAATTTTTGAATTAAACTTGATTTATACATGTGTTTTTATTAGAGATAAACTTGTGATTATTGCTCCGAATAATTTATAAGCTATTGAGTATTATCTACTAAGATACACTCGACCAAAACATGAATTGATTCAACTTGTGATAAATGATGATGGGCAAGAGCATCCCACTAGTTTTATTATTATTGAAGGTTTATATTTCCAATAAATCAAGGTAGATAGAAGTGGTATACATTTTTTTAATATGTCTAGATAGAAGGTTCTACATTATAAAAACTTGGTCATAGCTATACAAATAAATTTTAGAAATTTCTATGCAAGAATTAGTCATGAAAAATGAAAAAATAAATAAATATTGAGCATCATAACAGATATAGGCAACCTTTAATACACATATCAAAATCTTTAGATGTATAATTAAAAAATTGGTATAATATATTTGAAGACTAAATATTTTATGTTCAATTTGTACTTACTTTTTTATTTAGACATAAATGACTAAATTATTTATCAATAAATTTATTTTATATATTTAATGTATACATGATTGATTATTTTTCTCTTGTTTCTTTATTTAATTTTTTAATGTTTTCAATGAGTATGTTCTATAAGTGTTTACACATTAAGTACCAGGTCAACAATTTTTAAGAGAAACATATGTTATAGATTTTATATTATTTGAATTATATATAATTATTACAATATATTTGAAGACTATACATTTCATGCTCTTTAATTTGAACAAATTATTTAATTTAGACATTTTACTTGTTTCTTGATTTAAATTTATATATATGTAATCAGTATGATGTGTATGTGTTTGCATGTTGAGTACTAGGTCAACAATTATAAAATTGATATTATTTGTATATATCATTAGAATAGAATTGTAATAATATATTTGAATACTAAATATTTTGTGTTTGTACTTACTATTTAATTTAGACATAGAAGACTAAATTATAATCAATAAATTCATTTCATAGATATTTAATGTGTGCAAGGTTGATTTTTTTTCTTATATTGATTTGAATTTATATATTTTTACATTGAGTGTTAGGTCAACAATAATCAAGAAAAAAATATGTTATAGAATTTATAGCATTTGTATATGTCATTTTCTTTGTATAAAACTAATACGATTTATTTAAAGATTAAATATTTTATGTTCTCCAATTTATACTTAATATTTAATTTAGATGTAAAAACTAAATTATATATAGTTGTTGTTGTTTGGATTATATAAAATTGTTACAATATATTTTAAGACTAGTCATTTACTTCAATTTTTACTTATTATTTGATTCAGACACAAAATATTATATTATATATATTAAATGTGTACACGGTTGACCATCAAGTATGAAGTCTATCAAATGTAAAATATAAATTTTCTATCAAGTCAACATGGCCATGAAATGCATATTTAATACTAGCTTAATGATTATAAAAATAAGTACATGTTATAAAATTAAAAAAAAACATAATTTATATACCATTTTATAGCGATTGATATAAATAAATTTATATATAAATGATGATAATTTTTATAAATGAATTTATATATAAATTTTATATTAAATTGATATGTATATATATATAAGAAATTGATATATCACATCTTATGTATAATTTGTTAGTCCTTGCCTTATAAGTGGGGAACTAATCGCCTCAATCTTGCATATTAAAATTCGGCATCAAGAACCGTGCCCGAATTATTTATCCATAGTTTTGCTGATGTTGTGGAAAATATATATTTGGCGAAAGTGGCAAGCCAATATTATATTTTATTATATATTAAATAAAGGATTACAAAATTTGGTTCTAGGGAGTATACCGACAGAAAAGAACTAGTAAGAAAACCTCTAGTTATAGCTCTGAGCATGCAAAAAGTAAAAAGTTACAGAGACCACTTAGATCGTTTGTACAAAGAATGTTGATGATTCAAAATTCAACATTGTCCCAAGCTAACCTATAAAAAACCTAATAAAGGAATAGCAACCCCAACCAAATTCTACTAAGCACAATCCTAACTGTGAATCGACTCAAAATATTCAATTACTCGACCCTTACAAATTATCTTGAACTATACCCCAACCCTTACAAACATCATTGTTTAAAACATTTAGACCCTTACAAAACATTGATCATTAACTCAACCCTTACACCCATCATTGTTTAATACAATTAACCCCCCAAAAAACCCATTACAAAATTCATAAGACCCCATATGCAAAAGTGGAAAATATTTATTAAAAGGTAATTATCGATGTTTTTTTTGCAATTTTGTCATTGGCTAGTGGTATATTCTTCATGGTTTTTTCATTTAAATAATAATAATAATAATTGTGCTAGGGAGCTTTGCTATTGGAAATATTCCAAGAGTTCCTTCGTGTAGTGGTGTCTTCACATGCACTCTTTGTGGGGATGTGTGGCATGTTAAGCTGTACATTTGTATTTACTATTTGTGAGTTCTCATTTATTGTGAGTGTAGTGAAGTGCAACCATCATTAGCGGGTTACGGTGTGAAGTTTTAGGTCCATCGAGCAATATGTTATTTGTGTTGTCTATTCATTTGCTCAGGTTGTTTGATGAGGCTAAAATTTGTGTCTGTTGAGAGGTTTTGCATTTATGGTGTTGGGAGTGAGAAAGGTGGCGCTTGTAAGTTTTTGTATCTCCTACACTTTCTTTTTTGGTTTGTGCAATGTCTAACATTTTAGAATCAAGAAATAAAGCGTTTGTAAGTTTGTATATCTTTTACAGTGTCGTTTTAGATTTTTTGCGTCTTTGCATTTTATGGGATAATGCCTCCTGTTTGCATGCATGCATTGCAACTGCACTTGAATTTATTAAATGGCAATGAAAATTAGGTGTGAGTAATTGGAAAATGTCTGGGTGTAAAATCATTTAATATGTGTCTGTTGAAAGGATTTAAGTCTATTGTATGGGGAGCGAGAAATGAGGCGTTCGTAAGTTGGTATGTATTTTACAGTGTCATCTTATAGTGTTTACATCTTTGCATTTTATGGGTTAATGTCTATTGTTTGTTGTTGTTTGAATTTTGGGTGTGAATGTTTATTCTTCACTATCCTTCATTGCTTTTATAGGTTAGTGTTTTTTGTCGAGTTAAAAACTTAACACTATAATTTATTATTGCCGATTTCTCTGCTAGCCATGATTAGCAATGGAGGTAGCCAACTGCACTTCAATCAATTTGATGGAAATGAGAATTGTTCGTGTTAGAAAAAATTATTGGATTTGAAGTTTTAAGACTGTGGATGAAAGTATTATTTGCGTTGTTTTTTTATTTGCTTGGGTTGTTTGTGTTAGTGTATTTATGGTTTAGTCTTGTTGAGTTAAAGAGTTAACACGATAGTGTGTTGGTCATGGTTAAGATTGGAGGTGATATTTTCTTCGTGCATATGCATTGCAACTGCATTTGAATTTATTGAATGGGATAGTTTTTTACACCTGTGTATTTTATGGGTTAATGTCTATTGTTTGTTGTTGTTTGTAATTTATGCATCCATTCGTTGCAACTATAGTTGAATTTATTAAAAGAAAATGAAAATAAGGTCTAAGCAATTGGAAAATGTCTGGATATAAAATCATTGAATTTGTGTTTGTTGAAAGGGTTTGCGTCTGTAAGGTCCTATGGCCTTTACTTTGCAATTTATGGGCTAATGTTTATTGTTTGTTGTTGTTTGCATTTTTTGTGTTATTGTCTATTTTTTGCTATTTTAGATTGCATGTATGGGCTAGTGTGTGTTGTTTAGTTAAGGACTTAATACCATAATTGATTAATGTTGATTTCTCTAGTACTCATGATTAAGAGTGGAAGTGGGTAGCTGCAATTGAATCTATTTGATGGAAATGAGAATTGTTCGTACTTGGAATATTTCGTGGGCTTGAAGTTTTAACTCTGTCAAGCAAAGTATTGTTTGCATTGTTCCTTCATTTGGTGAGGTTGTTTTTGTTAGTGTATGTATGGGTTGGTCTTCCTTGTTGAGTTAAAGAGTGAAGACGATAATGTGTTGGGCATGATTAACAATGGAAGTAATATTTTTTGTGCAACGTATGCATTGCAACTGCATTTGAATGTATAAAATAAAATGAAAATTGGGCCTAAGTAGTTGGAGAATGTGTGGGTGTGCAACTACATTTGAATCTATTGAATGAAAATCAAAATCAGGTCTAAGTAGTTGGAGAATGTGTGGGTGAAAAATCATTTTATGTGTTGATGCCAATTTTTTGTTGTTGTCTGCATTTTATGTGTCAATGTCTATTCTTTGCTAGCCTTCACTTCTTTTATGGGTTAGTGTTTATTGTTGAGCTAAAGACTTAACACCATAATTCATTAGTGTCAATTTCTTTGCTAGCCATGGTTAAGAATGGAATCAATTGTTTGTGTGCAGTATTTTGCAACATGCATGGATTTGATCCTCATCAAAATATCTATCAAAAAATATATGGTGGTTGTTGTTTGTAATTTGGTCATTGTATGCAAATTGATAGAATTTTGCACGGTGTTTTTTTAATAATTCAATGTATGTCACTTATTTGCAAAACAAAAATGCCCAATGTTGATAAATGTGCACTTGACAAGCCTTAGGAAGACATCTTCATGACTTTTTCTTTACTCATCTATTCACATTGGTAACTATTTCTCCCTTCTCATTAATCTTTTTTCCTAGCCAATTTTTCTTTGATCTATTTTATTTCAATCAATTAATCTTATTGATGTCTAATATTGATCAAAATAATAGGTCTTTTGTCCTTAGTAACCTTGTCTTAACTTTACTTAGTTATTCATGATATCAAAAAGGGAAAAAAAATATTTTATTTTCAAGAACTTGAGACTATTTCCTTCTTACTTAATTTTTTTATTTTCTATTTTTTTTTCGCTTAACTCGTTAATCTATTTTTTCTCCTTTTTAGTTTGGTTGATCTCTTTTTTGACTTCATTATTTCTTTGTTTCAGTGAACTTTCTCATATTTTGGTATTCTCTATAGACATGTTTTACATATTTATATTTTCTAGCTATTTTCTTTCCCATCCTTCTTACATTTTTCATTTTGCAAACGAGCAGGTTGCCTTTTCATATTGTCTTATTCAGTCTCATCTGTTGATCTTCTATTTAATCTGATCGTCTTGTTTTCTAAATCTTGTATATAGATTTGAAGCCCATCTCTTCGTTGCTAGAACTAGCATTTTTTAATTTTCATTGTTGTTATTGTCTTGACTACAAGTGCAAAATCTATTGGTGTACATTGAATGGGTGGAATTAAAAGAAAATTATTGATTTTTATTGCAATTTTGTCATTGGTTGCTGGTATTTTCTTCATGGTTTTGACATTTTGTCATTTTCAGACTTTGTCCTATAGGCGGGGAGCTAATGTTATCGCCTCAATCTTGCATATTAAAATTGAGCATTGGTGCCTATGCCTGGAATTTTTTATCATGGCTTTGCTAATGCTGTGGGAAATATTTATTAAAAGCTAATTGTCAATGTTGTTTTGTAATTTTTTTATTGGCTGGTGGTATTTTCTCCGTGGTTTTGTCAAATTTTTATTTTCTCAAAAATAGTGATTGTCGTGCAAAGCTTTGCTACTCGAAGTATTACATGAGTCCCTTGGTGTAGTGGTGTCTTCACATACACTCTTTGTGGGGATGTGTGTCGTGTTAAGCAATACATTTGCATTTACTATTTGCAAGTTCTCATTAATTATGAGTAGAGTGGAGTGCAACCATCATTGGCTGGTAACAGTGTGAAGTTTTAAGTCTGTCTATCAATCTTTCATGAATAAACAATTAATTTGGATCGGACATATACAAAATCATGACCAAAATGCCAAAAGTCAATGAGGAAATTGCAAATACATATATATTTATATATGTATATTTACTTGTATATGTACATATGCATATGTGTATATGCATATATATATATATATATATATATATATATACTATATATATATATATATATATATATATATATATATATATATATATGTTTCTATGCATATATGTGTATGTACATATATTTGTATGTATATGTGTATATATGTATATATGTGAGTAGTGCATTTTGTATTTACCTAGATCTAATTTTCATTTGTTATGAATAGATTCAAGTGCAGTTGCCATTTTCGTATTGCGATGTCAAGTTTCGAGACTGTCAAGCAAAGCACTATTTGTGTTTTTTGGTACATACATATATATGTGTGTGTGTGTGTGTGAGTGGACTGAAGTGCAGTCATCATTAGTAGCTTGTGGTATGAAGTTTTAAGTCTGTCTACCACTCTTTCATGAATAGACGATTAATCTGGATTGGAAAAATAGAAAAAACATGAGAAGAAAGCAAAAATCCAATGAGGAAATTGTAGAGAACATATATATACAAATATATATATATGTGTGTGTGTGTGTGTGCATATATATACATATATGTATGTATGTATGTATGCATGTTATGGATTCTACATTTATGGGGGTCTTCTTTTCATTTGTTATGAATACATTCAAGTGCAGTTGGCATTAATGAATTATGGTGTTGAGTTTTGAGACTTTCAAATAGAGGGTTGTTCGCATTGATTAGTACATACACATACACATACACACATATATATTTATATATGTATACGTATATGTATATATGAGTATATATACATACATATGCCATATATATATGCATACATGTATGTATGCATATATATGTGTGTTGGCAGTGACAATGGAGGTGCTTGTAAGTTTTTGTAACTTTTACATGGTGATTTTATAGTTTAAAAACCTTTTGCAATGATATAATCTTTGGTGTTCTTTATTGATCAGTTTTTTATCAGTTAATTGTTGTTTTCCCAATTTATTCATGAAATTTTAATGTTTCAATGATATTTTCATGCAGTGTGGATGTTTCAATGCCAAAAAGTCTTAAAATGAAGTTTATGCTATGTTTTTTACAATTTGTATTTTTTCAATTGAAATGAATTGTCTGTACATGGAACAGTGAAAGACATTGGAAGAAATCTATCTATACACGATATAACTAATGTACCATTGATGTTTCAAACCATGCATGTTATGAATATTTTGTACCGATAAGAGTTCTTCCAATGGTGTCTATTTGGAACTGTTAAAATGAAGTTTGTGTTATTTTTTCGTGCTTTGTTTTGTCAATGGAATTTGGTGTATTGTTTGTTGGTTTTGTGTACTTTGAGGTTATAATCTATTATTGAAAGTTGTGCAAGGAAAGAAAACATTGTTCTCCTAATGATTTGTTGTTGTGCATGTGACATTGGTGCGAAGTCTCCTGTCGGCATGTGTCATTGTGAACAGTGGCTTGTGTGCTATGTGCATATGGTTGTATTTTGAAATTATGTTTACCTCAATTTGGCTTATTGTAAATAGATTGAAGTGCAGTTGCCATTAATGGATTATGTTGTTAAGTTTTATGCATGTCAAAGAAAAAGGATGGATTGCGTATATGTATGTATGTATATATATACAAATATGCATACATACATAAACGTATATATTTATTTATATGTATATGCATGTGTCTACACACATAGATATATATGTTTATGCATAGATATGTGTGTGTATATATTTTTGTATGTACATATATATTGGTATATATGTACAAATATATACAGATGTGTTTATATATACATGTGAGCTCTTCATTCTGCATATTGAGATATGTTTTTCATTTACTATAAATAGATTTGAGTGCAGTTACTATTAGTGCATTGTGGCGTTGAGCTTAATTCCTGATGAATAAAAGATTATTTTTATTTTTTAGCACATGTATATATGTATGGTTTATGTGCATGTTCATATATATAGTTATGTATACATGTATGCATATACATACATACATACATACATACATATATATATTTGTATATATATATGGAGAGAGAGAGAGAGAGAGATAGAGAGAGAAAGAGAGATATATATATATATATATGTATATATGTGTCTATGCATACATATTCATTTGCTCAGATTGTTTGATGGGGGTAAAATTTGTCTGTAGAGAGGGTTTGCATTTTTCATGTTGGCATTGATGGAGGAGTTGCTTCCGAGTTTCTATATCTTTTGCGGTGTGATGTTGCAATTTTTTAACCTTTTCCAATGATTTAATCTTTGCTATTCTTTATCGATGAGTGTTTTCATGAGTTGGTTGTTGTTTTCCTGATTTATTGATGGGCTTATAATGTTTAAGTTTTTTTCTCATATGGTGTGGATGTTTGAATGCCAAAAGTCCTAAAATGAAGCTTATGCTATTTTTTTTGCAATATGTATTTTTCCATTCCAAATAAATTGTGTGTACATGAAACAAAGATATACATTGGAAGATGTCTATCTATACATGATATAACTGATGTAGTATTGATGTTTCAAACCATCCATGCCATGAATATTTTGTACACATAATACTTCTTCCAATGGTGTCTTTTTGGGACTGTTTAAATGAAGTTTTTGGTTTTCTTTTCATCTTTTTGGTCATTGGAAAATGGTGTGTTGTTTGCTGGTCTTTTGTGTTCTACAATTGCAATTAGTTGTTATATGTATGTATTTATATGTATGTATACATATATATGTATGTGTATGTGCATATAGATATATATGTTTAGGCATATATATATGTGTATATATGTATGTATGCATACAAATGTGGTTATATATATATGTATACTCTGTATTTTTGTATTTATTGGGATCTAATCTTCATTTGTTGTGAATAGATTCAAGTGCAGTTTCCATTGGTGCATTGTGGTGTGGAGCTTGGCCCTTGTCAAGCAAAAGATTATTTGCAAAGTTTAGCAGACGTGTATATGTATGGCCATATATATATTATATATATATATGTATGTGTGTGTAGATATGTATATATAAAATTATGTATACATACATATATATATGTGTTTATATGTATGTGGATATACATAGGTTTGTACATATATGTTTATATATGTATATTTATATACACATGTATATATGGGTGTATATGTATACATATATATTTATATGTGTTTTTGTATATGTGAATATATATGTGTGCATGCATATATACATATGTATGTATATGTATCTATATATGCATATATAAATCATGGATAGTGTTCCACATCGTCTTGGTTAGAAAGATGGCACAATGTGTTTTCCAGTGGTTGTTGGTTTTGCAGGAATCTATGCTAGATGTTTATTGTTTGGCATTTTATCTCTAGTATCTAGACTGGTGCAGTACTGCAACAATGTGTGGAGGTATGCTCTGAAGTAGTTTATGCATTTGAAAATACTATGGCTAGAAATGTGTAAGAAAAAGAACATAGATAGTTAAATATATTGATTGAATATCTAACTATTGCTTTCATTGTGTGACTGATAAGCATCATAAATTGTCTTTCAGGTAAATTGCAATTCCATTTATTTTGTAGAGTCTAAACAGTTCGAGATAATGCATATTAGTATATGTTTGTGACCTTCTTTTCCAACCGTTTTTCAAGCTAGCTATAGATAGAGAAACTGAAACTATGCAAGAATTTACATCTATGGCAATGTGTGCTTTTTAGGAAGTAGAGATAAGCACTGAAATTTTGACAAGGATGTGAGTAATATTTTAATTAGTTCATTTTATATATTCATTTTTAAATGTATTCTGGATCATGTGAGGTGTGGACATTAAGATTTAAGCTTTAATGGACAATGAAGTGTCTTTTCCTGATTTTAGTTACTTGGTATTCTTATGCTTTTGACAAGATTAAACTATGGGACATGGTTTCCCTGCTGACATGGATCTGGTCATTGGTGTTGGTTCTTCAAATGTTGGAAAATTGCATCTCAAAAAGGTAGCTAGAATCACAAGCAAGAAAAACATATTTCCTTGAAGTAATTTTTGACTTTCCTAGCTACATTTGTTGATTGTATTATAGAAGTAAGATATTGCTTCTATTATCAAGGCATCTATCAATATTAATAGTAAATAAAATCTATGTAAGCATGTATTCCAATTCCCAATGAGACATGTCAACTACTACGAACAATGCAATTTACTCACCAGAGATATCCACAATGATTTCTTGAACATGTGCCTGATGCCCATGGACGAAGAAAAATATAGACCATTAGGCATATCTTGAATAGGTAGACATGTTTCAATGAATTTTTCTCTTTCATGAAAATACAATTAACTTGATTTGAATACAAAATTTGAAAAAAAATGGTCCATACTCGCTTTATATAAAATGATTGCATGAATAGAAGGATAAATTTAAGTGCCATGATTTGAACCAAATGCATCAATCATCAATAGCATGCAAAAAACATTGGCACAACAGTTCCCATACAATAGACATAAACGCTTTGAACATACATAGATTTAATGGTTTTATATGTAGACATTTTCCAATTAGTTAGACCTAATTTTCATTTTCATTTAATAAATTCAAGTGTGGTTGCAATGCATATGTGAAAACAATAGGCATTAACCGATAAAACGCAAGATGCAAAAAACTATAAAATGGCACTATAAAAGATATGAGAGCTTACAAACGCTTTGTTTTTCAATTCAAAAAATTTAGACATAAACCCTCTCAAAAGGCACTGATTTCAGCCTCATCAAACATATGCATGTTTATGTAGATATATACATATATAGAAGTATATATACATATGTATATATATGTGTATATATATGTATATATATTTATATATATAATATGTATACACATATACATTTATATATGTGTATATATATTCATAAATATATATGGGTTGTTGCTTCCAACATTGTAGATGTAAAGAATCTCAACAAACACAAATTACAACCAATTCTATCTTTGGTTCTAATATGGGAGACATAGATCATGTCAATAGACTTAGATGTCTGTGTCATTGAACTATCTGAGATAGTGAGTCAAGAACATGAAAATGACAATGTAAAAGATATAGGGCAATAGGGTGGTTGTTGGTGTGTGGCAATGATGTTTGTAAAATCATTTATCTCTATCAAACATGTCTATGTCAATTGGAAAACTGTCTGGGAAGGCAAGCAAAGCAGTTTAACTTCTTTTCCAATTCCCCCCATTCTGAACTATGATAGATGTAGACTGTGTGAGTAGACAAAGATGTCATTCTTGTTAGTCATCTAAGAATATGAATAAAAATTGCAAATCATTTGAATTTTATACCATAAACAAATAATGGCAACTGCATTACAACCTATTGACATTAAACATGAATGGAAGACTATATATGCATGATCCCATTATCATAATGGTTTGCTATAGCTAAGAACATTGCAAAGCCATGAAACATTTCCAATGTTAAGCAATGCATCACACTAACTATTGGAAAGTTTTCATTTATTGTGGGTGGACTAAACTACAGGTTTCATTAGTGGTTTGGGGTGTGAAGTTTTAACTCTGTGAAGCAAAGTATTACATGCCTTGTTTGTTCATTTGATCAGGTTGTTTCATGAGGCTGAAATTTGTGTTTGTTGAAAGGGTTTAGATCTACCATGTTGAAAGCGACAAAGATGGTGTTTGTAAGTTCCTATAAATTTTAACAATTTCATTTTTCCAATTATGTACTATTTACCTCAAATTGTTTAATAGGGATGGGATCAGTATCTTTTGGGAGGGTTCATGTCTAGCATTTGGGAATTGGAAAAACGAAGCGTTTGTAAGTTGCTATACCTTTTACAGTGTCGTTTCATGGTTGTTTGCATCTTTGATTTTTATACTTCAGTCCACACAGAATAAATGAGAACTCGCAAATAGTAAATGCAAATTTATTGCTTAACCCGCTACGTGTCCCCACGAAGAGTGCAAGTGAAGACACCACTATACCAAGGAACTCATGAAATATTTCCAATAGAAAAGCTCCCTACAACAGTTATTATTTACAAACAAATTTAAAAATGAAAAAACCACGAGGAAAATACCACCAACCAATGGAAAAATTACAAAAAAACATTGATAATTAGATTTTAATAAATATTTTCCACGACATATGTTAGAAAAACTATGGAGGAATTTTTTGGGCACGATTCCCGATGGTAAATTTTAATATGCAGGATTGAGGCGATGTCATTAGTTTAGTTCCATTGTTAGTGATTGCTAATATAGGAGTTGAAATTAGTGAAGCCATAAAATGCAAAGATGTAAAAAAACTACAAAATGGCAATGTAAAAGACATATGAACTTACAAATGTGTCATGTTTCACTTCCTGCACAATAGACATAAACCTTCTCAATAGACACAAATTTAATGATTTTATGTGGAAGCATTTTCCAATTGCTTAGACCTAATTTTCATTTGGATTTAATATTTTGTCTTTACAATGACAAGTAGAGAAAAATGCATTAATGGATAATGGTGTTAAGTCTTGTACTCAAGAACAAAGACTAATCCATAACAAAATTGAATGATAGGGAAGGGTAGAGATTATCACACAAGATGCAGAGGTCAATAAACAATAAACATTAATCCATAGAATGAAAACATGTAAAAAACTATAAATTGACATTGTAAAAGATATAGGAACTTACAAATGGCTTGCTTTTTGCTTCCAATACAATAGACATAAACCCTGTCAACAAATACAGGTTTCATTGTCTCATTTGTTCTCTAAAGTTTTGCAATGGTTCAATCTCTGCTATTCCCTATCAATCAATATTGTAATGGATTAATTTCTTTTTTTGCAATTTTGTCATTAGGTTTTGATATTTTGGTGCTTTTCCTTGTATTTTATCAAACCGGATTTATTGTGTATTCATGAAACATTCATAGACATTGAAGGATGTCTATTTGTTCAGGAAATGTCTTATTTACCATGGTTCTGAGCAAATGAAAAAACAACGCAAATAATACTTTGCTTGACAGACTTAAAACTTCACACCATAAGCCACTAAAAATAGCTCCATTTCAGTCCACTTGCAATAAATGAGAATAAAAAATACTAAATTCAAATGTACTACCTTAAGCTTCCCATAATAATTGTTATTAAAATGACAAACTAAAGATTGACAAAACCACGAGGGAAGTTCCAACAGCGAATGAGAAAATTGTAAAAAAAATCAGTCATGTGTTCCTAATGGTGATAGGCTTATGCATTCCAAGTGTTTTTTACTATGCACCTGTTTTCCCTGCACATGTTTCTATGGATAGGTGGCATTTTTCATAGTATTTCACATGCCTTGTCTAGAACTAGTGCTATCTTTGAGCATTGGAAATTGAAATACATTGTTATACAAATTTCCCATTTATTATTAGGATTGATAGATGTTGTGTTGTTCTCATATGGCAATTGTCATTATTTTCTATGTACATGGGAATATACAAGATCAAGTTTATACCAAGCTATGGCCTAAATTATAAGTTCACTCTCTTTATTATCCTTGCCTTATATAATCAGGTCCTATTCTTTTTGCAAGAGAATTATTTTGGGCAAGTATTTCATTATTGTTATGTTTTGTTTGTATATTATTACAATGTCATTCAACAAAGATATATTGTGAAGTTGATAATTGGATGTTTGAATGAATATTTCACTTATATTTGAAGTTATACATAAAATAACTTGGTTGCTTGTTTCCAAACATTTCCAATCAACCATGTTTTTGTACAGGAATCAAATAACATAAAGATGAAACCTTTCACAGGGTCATGTTCATGGTCATAAAGTAGAGACTATAGAAATTGCCCAGCTTCACATAACTTGAAAAAATCTGTGGCTATGTAGCCATCGATGCTAGCTGATGTTGCTTTTTCTGAGTTGCTAGTAATCAGTCACCAGGACCTACATTACAAATCTAGGCCTATGTTTTAAACTGTATGAAGGAGAGCTATAATTTTCTATATCCAATTTTAATGCAAGATTTTGGAAAAACATAGTTTTCACGCACATTCAAATAACATTCCTAATTATATGTTAGGGTAATAGAACTGGTTTGAATAGTGCAAAGATGATGCTCCTTAGGGCTTGAGGGCACAAAGTTTTCTTGCATATTGCATTTCACAATGCCCCTTCCCATAGAACATAGACATGGCATGGTGTTATTTCATTGTTCTTTGTTGCACAGTGTGCATTGGTCTTCTGGACCAAATAGAAAAAGCATAATATTTTCTTGTTTGGCAAAGTTTTCGCTGTTTACAAATTGGAAGTGCAGATTTTACTTACAAGTTGCAAGGTTGAAATTGCATTAGTACATATATGTATACATTTGTATGTCTATATATATGCATATTCTTGTGTGTACACATATATGTATAAATTCTAGAACCATACATGAAGTTGCAAAGTATAACAATATTAGTACGAAAATTGATTGATGTATTTTGCTTGCTACTCAATTCATTTGGGTTTTTTTGCAAATTTTGCACTATATATGATTTCTAGTTTTGTGATGCCTTGTAAAAAATTGTGTTCTTGATCAATGTGATTAATACATACTCATTCTTTCTTTTTTTTTCTTGGTTTCAAATGCTTGTTACACTACTCGGTAGTCCTAGACCAATTTTCATTTTAGCCACACTAATTGATCCTAGGGATTTATTTTTGCATTGTAGGCTTCTTCATGCGCAGTAGTTGTGCAAAGACTATAGTGAGGAGTTTTGGACTGCTACTGGATGTGGTGAGTATTTGATTCTTCAATTTTTATTTTCTTGTATTGAATAATTCAAGCCTTTTCCATAATTTTATAGTAATTTCTTTCCTAAGCACTGTCAATACAAGTCATTTTTGTCTAATTTTTCACATGAAATCTACAAATATGGCTACAAATATTTGTGTGAAAAGACAAAAATTAATCCACAACCCAATTGTAGTGGAAACTTATAAATCGATTGTGAATGCACCTTTCAAATCGATTGATGAAGCTCTTCACCATGCACATTATTTTCGAATGGGATCTTTCAATTAAAGAGTTGGAGATTTCCTTTTCGATACAGTACATGTTTTTCTTCATTGTTGCTATGCATAAAAATAGCTACGCAATGGTCTTGTGGATCATTTCTTAAACTGTTTCAACAATCGTTCCCCTATAGCTTTAAGCTTGTACGTTATTGATTTGCATCCAACAATTTTAATGAGTTTGCATAATGTAGATGACAAAAGCATGTATCTACGAAGAATGAGGCTTTCAACCACATAAATGAACAATAGTGGTGAAACTAGGCTCTGGGGTGACCTGTTCTGCCTAAAATGGCTAGCATATTGGCTAAACATGCCAATACGTATTTTGTCTCTAACATATAAAACAATGTATTTACATTTCAATGAGCATGCATGTAATCCTGCAATATCAATTCTTTTCCATGATAGAACTCTTGCAGTTGGCGACTGATGAGGTGAAAATAACCTCATCATAATAAAATTTGGAAAGATCATTCGTGTTAATTCAATCCTAAGCCTATTCCAATTTATTAAACTTTAGAAGTAATTACTTATTTTTAGAAAAATTATGCTTTCTTTCTTTCTTTTAATCAATTGAGGAAAATGTCCAAAGCAGGTTTAATGGGTTGATTTGAGTGTTGTTGTAGGGATTAACAGGTCATCATGCAACTGTTGCAAAAGTTAGCCAACATGTGCCTCAAAGTAATGCTGCGAACCCACTCCTTGAAGCCTAGATGATGCGTCAAAGATTCAATTTTAGTTCTTTTAATTTGGTTGTTTAAAACTTTATGGCTCTTCTCGAGCCTTCTGTGTGTTTTAAAGAAGCTTTAAAGACATCAAGTCAGTTTTAAGTTAAGGAAGACTTTTTCAATGGCTATCCATGCCATCGTAAATTTAGGATCTAGTTAGAAGGTTATCTATAAAACTGTAATTTCATAAGTAATAAAGGAGACAAAGAAAAAGTATCGTTATGTTGTTTACATGGATTTACAAATCACTGTTGCAATGAGTTATTTGGTTTTTGTTTATTGGTAACTGTTGAATTCAATGATGGAGACTGTATGTCATAAGAGGATTTGAACATCTGTAGTTTATGTGAGTTAAAGACAAAGTAGTAGCCCGCAAGCTGGCCACTCGAGTGGAGTTAGCCTAGATAGATAAGTATTTTATTGATTAAGTTCTTTCCTTTGCTTAAGATAAATTGTTGTTCAATAGAAAATAACAAGTTGTTGAAGAGTCTAGTTAGTTGTTCTGGAGCACCATTGTTTTTAATATGTATAAGTCTTTCTTCTGTAGTTGATAATATTTCTTTACTATTTAGAAGATGCTTAATTGTTTGTTTCCTTACTTTTCTGCTTCCGTAGTTTACCAGTTATTTAGTTTACTTGTTTCCATGCTTTCTAGTTTAGTAGTAATGTTTTCTACATTAGTTGTCTTATGCTTTTTAATTTAGATTTCCTTGATTTTATTAGAGTAAGATCATTTTTGAGTTAAGTAGTAATGGCTTTGGTTTAGTCTCAACTTCTGTAGTTTAAAAGAAAAACTGAAAATATAAAATGGGTTGTTTAAATAATCTCCTTTTGCAAACTGCCTTGGACACTACCCGGTCGACAATTGACATTCAATTATTCTAAAGTAGTAGGACCTAACGACAACCTATAAATTTTTGGCGCCATTGCCAAGGTTACTTCCTAAAAATCCTTTGAAAGTCTTTTTGTTTAAAAGTGTTATTAGGAGATGGTTTGAATAACACAGTTTTATGCCAAAAATATCTTAGTTGGCTTTGTTTTCTGCATGGTTAGGAAAAGAGGCCCCCACGGACGTTTTATACCAAAAACCCCCCAAAAATACGTACCTATCATACATAGGGAAGCCCAAGGCTCAGACGACCACACTTTCAAAGAATTATTTGAGCCTGTGCCACCTGAGGCTTTCCATTATTTACCTGTTGAGCAACCGGTCGAACAACCAGATATCAAGGAAGTTATTTTTGAGGAACACACTCTTCTAAACACCATGGGAGATCATAGAGCTGAACCTAACCACAATGAACCTCAGCCTCCTAGAACGTTTACCTATCCTATCATGTTGGATGCTGATGATGATATTGCCATGAAGAACATCTCTCCAGCTTTCCTTCCAACCTTCCGTGGCTTGCCTTTGGAAGACCCTGACCAATTTCTCTTTGAATTTAAAGTCCTATGTCAGACTTATGATTATAAGAATGACAATCAAAAGTTGAAACTTTTTCCGTCAACTTTGAAGGACTCAACAATGCGCTGGTTCATGGGACTGGGTTCAGGTAGTATAACATCCTAGGAAGAAATGGAGACTGTTTTCTTGCATAAATACCAGAGTTACTGTAGGGTGAGTGATCGTAAGGAGGAGCTGTTTAAGCTAAGGAAAAACGAGGATGAAAGTTTAGAGGACTATCTCGATAGGTTCCTCTTTCTCTCCAAGAGGTGTGGAGAAACAACCATTAGTGTAGAGATTCTCAAAACAATATTTCTTAAAGGTCTTGATGATGATGCTCGATGAAACCTTGATCTAATGGGAAAAGGTGACGTGTCTCAATTAACTCTTGAAGATATATGTGAGCTTTGTCAAAATTTCTCCTGTACTAGGGGAGGAATCCGCAAAAGTAATATTTTTAAAGGGTCGAATGAGATAGGTAAGCTCCGTGAAGAAATAACAAATCTAAAAATGGATATTCTCGTACAGTTGAATACCACTCTAGATGGTATACAAGCTAAAACTCACAACCCTGAGACCTTGTCAATTTATTGTCCAAGGTTTTGGAATAAACATCTGTTGCGTGAGTGTCCTTTGGATAAAGTCAATGTTTGTCAGCTGTGTGAGCAAAATCATCCTACAAACCAGTGCGAGCTTTTATCGGATATTAAGAATACTAAGAAAAAAATCATTCAGGTTGAAGAAGAAATACATGCTTTAAACCAACGTCAAGGAGGTAATTTTCCTTATGGAAAAAATCCTAATCCTCAATGGAGACCACAAAATAACTGGGCTCATAATTAATGGACGCCATCTTGGAATCAGTCACCTCCACCTCCACCTAATTGGGGAACTCCCTCTTGGGGATCACTTGATTGGACAAACCACACATGGGGCAGTCAACAATGGCCAAATCAACCCCAACAATAGTGGTACCATCAACATGTAGTACCTCAATGGAATCAGGCACAAAATCAATTCTATACTAAGCCAAGGAGGAATCAACAACAAAAATTGTTACCCCAACCTCAAAACCCTCCTCAACATGAGTAAATAAATCAACCTCAGCTTCCAGTGCAACCGCTTCCAAATCCTAAAAATAATCGCCAAAATATCGCCAAAATAGGCCAGTTTATTCTACAGAACATGAAAATGTTACTGGGCTTAATGCAATACATTTTAAACGCATTTCACGCTCTCCTGGGTCGAACTCTTCAACCACCAACCATTGAATAAATAGAGGAAGAAACTGAGCCTACTAGTCCAACAAGAGACACCTCGTCTAAGAAAGATATTACTCCTCAAGACAACGAGCCTTTTTTAGTGGCAGGGGCTACTGACTTGTCTTAGGGAGAGGAGGATTCACTCTTAAGTCAATAGAAGGAGGATCTTGTTCCAAGAAAGAAAAAGATGGCACCATATCCGGAATGTCTAAAGTCCATAACTCTAGAAAATACTTCGGAAGTATCTTTAGCTATGGAAACTATGTTAATTCAGGAGATTAAACAGTTGCAAATTGAAGTTCCTTTGTTACAAGCAATAAAATAAATCCCTGAATTAAACCAGTTAATAAAACGATTATGTATCAAAACACCAGGGAGGAAGCCAAAAATGATAAACACCATTCATATTGATGGTTATTTAGCTGATTTTCTATCTGGAAAGACTGTTGCTCTGAAATATGATGATCTTGGAAGTCCTCTTATAACTGTTATAGTCAATGAGGTAACAATACCAAATGCATTAGTAGATCTAGGAGCAACTATTAATGTGATGATAGTGGATGTAATGGAAAAATCAGTGTTAACTGATTTACGTCCTACAACCACAGTCTTACAAATGGCAAATCAGTCTATATCCATCCCGAAGGGTGTCATTAAAACTGTCCTTGTTAAAGTTGATGGATGGGATTATCCAGTCAACTTCCAAGTGATTCAATCACTTACACCTAAGGATAGTTATCCTATAATCCTTGGAAGACCTTGGCTAGCTACGGTTGCTACTAAGATTGATTGTAGGGAAGGAGGAATGACCATTTCGCATGGCCAAGATAGAAAATGCTTGTTCTTATATCCTCCAAACATTCTCAGAGCATCTACCATTTCCTCCTCATTCTAGGTTATAGCAAGGCATGCTATCTTTTTTACTAACTCTTCTTCCAGTTCTTCCCTATGTTGTTTAATTACCACCATGGCTAGGGAGGCTAAACTATCTGAACCATTTGATTCCTTAGGTAGAATAGAGCACAATTACACTACAATGGGAATGTTGTGTCCCTTAGCAAATATGATTCCTAGAACAAGTCATTTCTATGAAGATATCACAAGGTTTCACCAACGGGTACCTCATAGTTGTCCTCTTAATATGTTGTTACAACCTATGTATACTATAACCGTGGTTCATCCTGGAACAAAATTGATAATGCTATTACTAGGAAAAACCTTGAATATCAATAGTTGGTTGACAGAAACTCAAGAGGATAAGTTGTTTAATATGTTGGTACAAAGATCCAAAGCTTTTGCTTGGGATTATACGGAAATGAGGGGAATTCACCCAAGTGTTTGTACTCATCATATTTATACTGATATCAATATAAGGCCTATTCGCCAGCCGCAAAGGAGACTCAATCCTGCATTAAAGGATTTGGTCAAAATTGAGATTGAGAAACTCCTTCGTGCTGGATTTATTTATCCAATCTCTGATAGTAAATGGGTATCACCTATGGTGGTATTCCCAAAGAAAAATGGGAAGTAGAGAGTCTGTGTAGACTATCAAGAACTTAATAAAGCCACTTATAGAGATTATTTTCCTTTACCATTTGTGGATCAGGTCCTAGACAACTTGGTCAAGAGGAAGTATTTCTCCTTTCTAGATGGATTTAGCGGTTATAATCAAATACAAGTTGCTCCAAAAGACCAAGAAAAAACCACGTTTACCTACCCTTGGGGAAAATTTGCATATAGAGTACTTCCTTTTGGACTATGCAACGCTCCAACAACCTTTCAAAGAGTTGTTCTTGCTATATTTTATGCTCTCGTTAATGACTGTGTAGAGGTTTATATGGATGATTTTATAGTCTATGGATCAAACTATGATGAAGCTCTTCAGAACCTAGATCGAGTCTTGCAAGTTTGTGAGGAAAATAGACTATCCCTTAGCCATGAGAAATGCTTAATAATGATGGACCAAGGAATAGTCTTGAGTCATCATATTTCCTCAGAAGGAATAAAGGTAGACCCTAAGAAAATTGAAGTCATCCAACAATTGACAACTCCTCAAACTCAGACTGATGTAAGAAGTTTTCTTGGACATGTTGGTTAGTATAGAAGATTCATAGAAGGCTTTAGTAAAAGTGCAGCTCCTATGTTCTCTCTTCTACATAAGGAAGTAGAGTTTGTTTGGACATCTGAGTGCCAGCAATCATTTGAAACAATCAAAGAAAAACTTGTCTCTACTCCTATTCTGAGAGGGCCAAACTGGAGTATTCCCTTTCATAGCTATGTTGATGCTTCTGATGAGGCTATCAGAGCAGTTTTAGGACAAGAAGATGAGAACGGAGGGAAGTATGCTATATGGTTTATCAGCAAAAATCTTACTGTGGCATAAAAGAATTATACAACAACAAAAAAAGAAGTTGTTGTTCACGCTATCAAGAAATTTCATCATTATATCACAGGGTATAAGGTCACAGTTTACATGGATCACTCAGCTATGAAGTATTTAATGAATAAACCTATGGTAAATGGTCGAATCATGAGATGGCTATTGCTTCTTCAAGAATTTAGTGCCATGATTCTTGATAAACCAAGAAAATATAATGTGGTAGCCAATTTTCTATCACGAATCAAATGTGAGAAAGATGACATTACCCCTATTTAGGATGATTTTCCAGATGAGAATCTATTTGCGGTTTCTGTAAAATCACCTTGGTTTGCAGATATCGCTAACTATTTAGCTGCATCTGAGATACCTCCTGGATTTACATCTAAGAAAAAGAAGCGACTAATTAGGGAGAGTGCTCCATTCAAGTGGATTCATGGAATGTTATTTCGTTGTGGTCCTGACATGATTTTGAGGAGATGTGTAAGAGCTGATGAAACATACAATATTTTGATGGCCTATCATGATGACCCATCGAGAGGACATTACTTTGCAAAGAGAACTTCCCACAAATTCCTAGGTGCCGGATACTATTGGACTTCAATGCACAAAGACATTAAGAACTATGTGCATAATTGTGATGAATGTTAGAGGGTAGGAGGACCAACTGCTTCTTCAAAGATGTTGTTGCAGCCTTAGGTAGTCCTCGAACCATTTGAAAAATGGGGTTTAGATTTCATCAAACCCATAGATCCTTCCTCTCAAGGGAAAGAGTATATACTGGTTTGCACCGACTACTTGACAAATTGGATAGAAGTTCAAGCTTTGAGAATAGCTAGGGAAGAACAGGTCACAGACTTCCTTTATAATAAAATCTTCCTTAAATTTGGAGCCCCTTGAACTATTGTAACTAACCAAGGACCCCAATTCATGTCTCGAGTCCTTCTGGCATTTACCAATCATTTTCAAGTAAGCCATAGAAAGTCATCTCCTTACCACCCTCAAGTGAATGGCCAAGTCGAAGTGACTAATAGAGAACTACAAAATATTTTGACAAAAATAGTCTCTTTTGGAGAAAAGACTGGGCCAGGAAGCTCCCTGAAGCCGTATGGGCATACAATACTACTTGTAAATCTATGACTGGATTCAGTCCTTATGAGATAGTTTTTGGGAAGAAGCCTCTTCTTCCCATTGAGTTCGAGTTACAAACTCTATGAACAACAATGGAATCAGGTCTAGATTTAAAAAGAGCCCAAGTTGAAAGAGTTCTGCAACTGAGCAAATTAGATGAACTTCGTTTAGAAGCCATTCAACAAACTGAACTAATTTAGCATCAACGAAAGGTATGGCATGATAAACATATTAAGGAAAAGGAGTTTCACAATGGGGATTGGGCCTTGTTATTTGATTCTAAATAGAAAGACCATAAGGGCAAGCTCAAAACTCATTGGTTGGGGCCTTATGAAGTTGAAGAAGTCTTTTCGAATGGAATTGTTCGGTTAAAGCCAATCGATGGGAACACGCGAACTCTATTGGTTAATGGTCATTGCTTACGTGTTTACCATAAGCCATTCAATAGGGAAGACTTTAAAAGGATGGTCGAAGTGCAAGGTGAGGTCAAATGTGTTGAATCTGCCATGGCAGAGTCTATTAAGTAAAATGTTAGGCTATTTTTTGTTTGAAAAAAAAAAGTAAAAAAAAAAGAAAAAAAAATAATAATAATAAGACATGTATGCTGATATATTTCCCTTCATTTTATCTTCCATCATTTTTTGGACTTAGCTAAAATTTTATATCTTTTTGTAGGACTTCTCAAAAGCAAAGAGTAACTTCTGGAGCACCCTCCAAAGATGCTCTGGAACGTTGTGGGACCAATGCTCCAGAACTTGAAATTTGCAAAAGCCTGATGCTCCAGAACTTGAATTGAGCTCATCATGATGAGGAGATGTTCTGCACTAAGGTTCAAAGTCGTGAATATTCTTTACCATGTCACTCAACCATCCATTTTGTTGTTGCTTCAACTGCATCTTTTAGCGATGCTCCAGAACCTTTCCATTTCGTTGCTGCTCTGGTTGCATCTTTCAACGATGCTCCAGAACCTTCCTATTCTATTGCTACTCCGGCTACATCTTTCAACGATGCTCTGGAACCTTGATTTCATTCTACTCCAGTTGCACCTTTCAGTGATGCTCCAAAACCTTCATTTCATTCTGCTCCGACTGCATCTTTCAGCGATGCTCTGGAACCCTTCATTTCATTTTGCTCTGGCTGCATCTTTTAGTGATGCTTCAGAACCTTCATTTCATTCTTGTTTTGGTTGCACCATACACTGATGCTCTGGAACTTATGTACTCATTCAAGCACGTTGACCAAAATACGTGCTCAAGAACTTGCTCAGTTATCCTCTGCCACCTTTTTCAAAATTTTCAAATTTTCACGGTTCTTCCGCCAAATATCCAATACATTTGTCTTTCTATTTTTTCTCTAGTTATACGTAAGCCACCCAACTCTATACTCCTCATTGAAAACTTTGTTCCCCATAGAATTCCGCACCATATCATAATAACTCCACCATCATTTCAACCAATACCTTCACATCATCTTGTCAAATCTATGAGGATTAAGATCTTTAGGCGATCACGGAATGAGAGTAAGTATTAATTTTTTCTTTAAATAGGTAGTTATATTCAAATAAAGAATAATAAATTGGCACAAACCTCACTTCCAAATTAGTAATTCATGCCAACCGGCAATCAATCACTTGTACGGCAAGCCTTTCGCAAACCTCCATGCAGATTGGAAATCATGGAAGCATACGCTGCAAATAAAACAAATAAGTAATTCTAGAGGTAATATTTTCAAAAAGAACCTGCGTGGGAGCTTTGTGTTGGAATTGAATTTCTTGCAGTGTACAAAATTAGGAAATGGGGGGTGGAAAAAAAAAGGCTGAGCTATATTCAGCGGAAAAATTACTGGGGTTGAGTAGCATCTCTAGATTGTTTGAAGAAGCAGGGTGGTTAGACTTCATCAGGAAATTTGAAGGCCATAATGAAAAGCTGGTAAGATCCTTTGCGAAGAACTACACCAATGGCGAAGCAGTACTTCAGGGGAAGCGTTTTAAGGTAAGCTCTAAGATTATTTCTCGGTTATCTGGATTAGAGCATAAAGGCATAAATATCAAAGAAACCTCTCAAGTAACATACCAAAAATTAGTTGAATTGTTTGTTAGAGAAGGAGACCCATATCCAATGGTGGTAGTGAGTACTAGGGGGAAAAACAAGGGGTTCTAGAGAACCTCTATATTAGAACCCCGGGGTACTGTTGTTGCATGGATAATAAGGTACTTTACTTGTGAAGTTCAGCTTACCACAGTTGTAGGGCCTGTCTTTCATATGTTGACCCATCTATGTCACGGAAAGGAGGACCCAACTCTTAGGGTTAATATGCTGGAATTCTTGTTTGTTTCCTTAAATACTTCCATGGAGAGGTATAAAATAGGGTCTAAGCACTTGAAACACCATGGGTTAATTCATCTAATCTGCAAGTATCACTTCCATAAGAAATCCGAAGGGAAATGACAGAAATTCATAGAGAAAATGGAGAAGCCTACAATAGCAAGAACCATAGAATTAGGGGAATCATCTGAAAAGGCTATTCCATCGTCCGGAGCAACCTCCCCTAAGGGAACTCCAGCTTCGGAAGCTCTTAATACCACTACTCCTGGTGAGGATTTGCCAGACCTCTGTGGTGTTAAATTACAAACCCCTGACATGCAAGAACAGATTCATGTCATTTATTCTGACACAAGTAAACCAAGAAAGAAGAGAGTAAGGAAAAACCCAACACCTATCATTTTATAGAAATCACTTCCACTCTCAAGAAGTAAGCGGTTGGCTTCTAAATTCTTTAGAACCCCAATATAGGGTGAGGAGGGAAGTTCACAAAAGAAGAAGCCTAAACAATTAAAAGAACCCATAGAAATTTTAGAACAAGCCAGTGGAAATGAAACACCCCTAAATAGAGAGAATTCAGGTGAAGTATTTCCTTTTCACTCTACACATATAAAGGAAATTTTCAATGATGGAACTCAAGACAAAGAACCTGTAGGGGATTACAGTGTGCCAAAAAATTTGTCACCCAGTGTAGATAAAATTGTTGAAACAATTGAAACCAGTTGTGCTAGTGTTGAATTAGAAAAGTATAAACTAGAAATTGTTGATTTACAGAGGCAATTGTCTAAAACTAATGAGTTTATAGAATTGCAGAAAGAAGAGTTAACTATAAAAACTGCTATAATAAATTAAAGGGATCGAGAAATAAAAGATTTGAAGCTACAATTGTAGGACAAAGATTTAAATCTATATAAGTTGCAGGAATAGGTACAAGAGTAGTGTGAAGAGCATAAAACTTATAGTGAGAATATTGCACAAAAAGAAGTAAAAATAGGAAAAATAAAATAAAATTTTATTCTCATGCTCTTAGCTTTCGAGGAAGACAAGAAAATAAAGACCGAGGAATTGAACACTTCCATCAGTAGAATAGTTGAACTTGAAGAGGATCTGAAGGAATGCACTATGAGACCCCAAATCGAGTCCAAAGCAATTCAAACATAACCAGTTGTAACTAATTGGTTCCAAGTCAGCATTCTTCCTCTGCTAACAAAATGGATGGAACATTGTTTCTTCCTCAGAAATGTCCAAACTGAAAATCATAGGCTCAAGAAAGAACTAGTGCTCCTAAAGGAGTCATTTCACAAAGCCTATAGAGGGAAGCAAGATGCTTGTCAACTTATGGACTATTTACTGAATTGTAGAAGGCCATCGAGAATGTACTCAATGTTTTTAAATGAACAATGGCTGCGATGGAAACTGTTCAGGATCTATAACAATCAACCTTATGAGCCTAATGACAAAGAGTTTGTAAAAATATTTGTAGAATCAACTCCTGAAGATCAAGATTTAATTTGTGAATTCTTTTTACATGATTTGTTATTAGAAAATCATACAAATTTCTTTATTAATCTATTTGTGGGAGAGGTAGAATTGTGGAAATTTCTCTCAACTATGAGAAATCAAATCCATTGGCAAGAGAGAACAAAAGAATTTGTACAGGCAGAGAAAATAGTGGGTCTCCAGATCAAATCACCAAATTCAAGGCCTGAGGGGTTCAAAGCTACATTTCTATCTCTTTTGGTTAATGAAAAGATAAGGGAAAGGTATGACAATAGCCTTAAGATGTGTTATGACAATTTCATAGAAAATGGATAGAAATTAATTGGCAAAGCATGACATGCTTGCGAGGAACCTCTTCCAGCTTATTTAAAGAAAAAAGAAGTTATTTCTCCTTTAAACATGAGATGGTCATTCAGAAGGGTTGATGCTCTAATTAAAATCATGAAAATGCTCAGAACAAAGTGGATAGGAATGAGATACAGGCTCCCCTTGCTACTGAATCCACCCCCAGCTTTTAATATTTCCACAGATCAGAATGATAGACTCTTTAAAGAGTGGAGAGAAAATTTAATGTTCCATAGAGGGTTTATTCATAACCCTAAAAATTTCAATGCATCAGCTAGGGAAACTCATGATCTCAGTGCTCTTTATGAAGAATGGAATAAAACTCAAGGATTTAACTATGGAGCAGGAGGACCTGCCAGAAATTAGGTAGGGGAGGAAATGATGAGGTGAAAATAACCTAATCATAATAAAATTTGGAAAGCTCATTCTTGCTAATTCAATCCTAAGCCTGTGCCAATTTATTAAACTTTAGAAGAAGTAATTACTTATTTTTAGAAAAATTATGCTTTCTTTCTTTTAATCAATTGGGGAAATTGTCCAAAGTAGGTTTAATGGGTTGATTTGAGTGTTCTTGTAGGGATTAATAGGTCATCATGCAGCTATTGCAAAAGTTAGCCAGCACGTGCCTCAAAGTAATCCTACGAACCCACTCCTTGAAGCCTAGATGATGCGTCGAAGATTCAGTTTTAGTTCATTTAATTCAATTGTTTAAAACTTTATGGCTCTTCTCGAGCCTTCTGCATCTTTTAATAAGCTTTAAAGAAATCAAGTTAGTTTTAAGTTAAGGAAGACTTTTTCAATGGCTATCCATGCCATCGTAAATTTAGGATCTAGTTAGAAGGTTATCTATAAAACTGTAATTTCTTAAGTAATAAAATAGACAAAGAAGAAGTATTGTTTTGTTGTTTTCATGGATTTGCAAATCAATGTTGCAATGAGTTATCTGGTTTATGTTTATTGGTAACTATTGAATTCAATGATGGAGACTATATGTAGTAAGAGGATTTGAACATCTGTAGTTTATGTGAGTTAAAGATGAAGTAGTAGCCCACGAGCTGGCCACTTGAGGGAAGTTAGCCTAGATAGATAAGTATTTTATTGATTAAGTTATTTTCTTTGCTTAGGATAAATTATTGTTCAGTAGCAAATAACAAGTTGTTGAAAAGTTTAGTTAGTTGTTTCAGAGCACCATTGTCTTTAATTTGTATAAGTCTTCTTCTGTAGTTGATAATATTTCTTTACTGTTTAGAAGATGC